>APFE031758881.1:133199-179892 GCA_000404065.3 Pinus taeda | reverse complement strand
TATATTCTTTCCATGACTAACCTACGTAGTGAACTGGGGGGTTAGAGGGGGGGCAGAGCCCCCCCTTCGTTATGCCAATTACGCAGCGGGGGGGTGGCAGCCCCCCCTGTCCGGGGGGTTTGAGGGGGGCGGGTAGCTCCCCTCTACGGGGTTCGGGGCAGTGCCCCAGGAATTTTTTTTTTGGACCCTATATTAGGTTGGGAGAACCTACCTATGGTTTTCACTCCATGGTTTTGGACGCGATGGTTTTTGGTCCATGGTAGTGGATGCTTCAGCATGTATAAATATGTATTGTTACATTGAAAGGAATATAATGAAAAATCAAGCTGGTAGTCCCAGTTTTGGGAGCCAGGGGAAATCTCTGTGCATATGTGTTTTATGTGTTATGCTCTCGCATTGTTTATTTTCTTTGTTTTAGAATTTGTATGCAGGTAATTTCTGTACAGGGTTAAAACCTACACTACCAATTTTCCAAGTTGAAGCATTTGATAGGGTGTGCAGTGTACTGAACAAGGTTGACTAGGTGAAATAGACTAATTGGGACCTGCACGTGCCAGCGGTTCGATGGGCCTACCGGACCCTGTGAAAAACCCTGAACGTAGAGACGATTCCAAAGGTGCGAAATGGAGTGGAGACCATAATTTCTAAAGAAAATACAAAAATGAACCCATACATATTGGACCCTGTAGTTGTGATTGTGTGAAATGACCAGGAGGAAGAAATGACACATCTACGCGAGGTTGAACATATAAGGATTCAGGAAGCCATCCAGCGAGGGAACCTTAAACTTTGCGAAATCGAAAAGGACTGGGTATGATTGAGGAAGAAAAGCATTTTGATGGACACTGAGATCAAGAGGCTGGAGAATAAGATCATGCAGGCATGTCTCGTCAATAAACCAAAAATGACAAGAAAAGATACAGATGATTGTACCATTGCATTAGAAGCATGTCACCAAGAATTTATGACTCTGCTTCCATGGCTACGACTACACCTCACAAAACGTAGTAACTAGGGGAGTGCACTACATACGGAAGAACACACGACATCGGCTGTCACATAGAAAATTGAGGAGTTTTCACAGACTATACTGGAAGGCGAGTTGAATTCTTGCATGGGTGGTGCAACCACCTGACTAGCTGTAGGGGGCACAGTCTTAGTGCTCCAGACAGTTGAAAGAGAGCGTGGGACTCTAAAAGAGTTTGTTTGGGAGTTGTGTGATGAGGAAGGTGCACGCAGAATCAACATGACACAAGGTTCGCAGCCATGCACGAGGAGTTGCGTTGCCGCACGGGTAGACTGGGAAGTAACTGTTGGTGTCATTGTTCATGATGAGATGTCCAATTTAAGGCAAAAGGGAGCAGGCGGCGGGCATTTAAGACACAAATTAAGGGCTAGATTTGGGGCAATCTACTGCTAAGAAAGCATTGATGGCTCAGAATTGGGGGGAATGGTAGAATTTGAATTCAAAAGGCACTATAAAACTCCAGCGGCTAACCACGAGACAACACTTGTTCATTTAAGATTTGACCAGTTGATTAGAGCACATGGTGTTGAGCGTCGAGCAAGATTTGAGCCCTGAAGTTCGTGAATGACCATAGACAACTCAAACAAGATGATGGCTACTATGATAGGTTTGGGCTATGTAGAAGGAACCACCGACGAGGCCACTCAAAACCCCACGGTGCATGATGTTCCCGAACATATTGGGGTTGCGCTCGAAATACCGAAATCGCCTCAAACGCCAAGGCCTGAGAAGGATAAGCAGGTAGCGGGACCAGTTGGCATGTCCCCAAGGAATCTGTGGTTCGGTAAGCTTTTAATGGAGGAAAAGGGCAAGGTTGTCACCATTGGGACAGATGATGAGGAAGAGGACATACAGGCTCTCGTCAATGAGATAGAGGTAGCCAAAGACATGGAGGAAGATGTCCAACTAGTGCGCTTTGTAGCAAAATTTCTCGAGTACGTCCCTCCGCGGAAAGGGAAAGTTGAGATACCCAAGGATTTGGATGCCGCTAAGAGTGGACTCCAAACCCTGCTCCTCCCTGATGGAATTATGTTTGAGGGCTCGGCCCTGGGTCGCGTGCCCACAATAAAGTTTGAAGATTGGGACCTCATGGATAGCGAGAAGTTCCCACATTTAGAGACTAAGAACCTCATGAAGCAGAGCACCGAGGGGTCAGTTACAACACTAGAGCCACAGAAATGGATGCACGGTTTGGAGAAGGCCAAACTACTTTAGCTACTATGGATTCCACACTTTCACCGCACGCCTATCACAATTTTCATCATCAAGCAGCTGCTTTTCCTGGTGCACAATGGGTACTTATGGCTAGAGGAGCCTATTCAAATCAAGATGGATCTTATCCATAGGATTTCCCGGCTCCCCTATAAGGGAAAGGACCCTATGGAGATAGTTGAAAAAAGAGGAGATTTGACACTCGCAAAGGCCATAAAGAAGAAATACAAACTAGAAAAGAAAAAGAGGGGTTATGCAATTAGTAGCATTAAGGATAAAGGGGTGTGTGTAGCGACCTAACTACTGGCTAGGAAGGTAATGCGAAAATGCAGTGGAGATGATGTACCAGTGCTGGTAGTTGCGCTGGCAGAACAATGCGCTAAGAGGGTCCAATTCAACTGGATCATATTCCTCTACGAGAAGTTCCTAACTAACTACAAGGAACCCCAAGAGTAGGGAAAGACCTTCCACTACATGTGGTTGTTCTTGTAATTTTTACTGGTAATAGGGGAAATACCTGAGGACAGTCAGTTCCCTAATATTGGACAAGACTTACTAGAGGCCGCAAAGTACGTGTCGCTCTGGGATACTAAGGACGCCATGCAGATCCATGAAACAAAGATCTTCTGGGTGCTCATGGAGGCGAGCGTCTAGATGTGGATCAACAGGAGGTCGCGCCTGTCCCCCGCAGTGTACAATAGTTTGTGGAGATTTTTAGACTTCAAGGTGGACATGCATAATGTGTATATCAAAGCAGATAAGGATCCAACGTAGAATTAGACCAAGCTCCCCTTCATCGCCATTAATGATGCGATCTTATTAGTGCTAGAATCATGGCCTCCCAAGTTACATGCCTTAGATCTGGAAGAGAAGGATAGAACAATAGCACAAAAGCAGAAGGCTACAACCAAGTTACGTATCACCTAGTTGGCCCAACAAAAGCGCAACGAACAATCAGCCACAGAGGTAAGGGTTGTCCGCGAGGCAACAAAAGTAGCCATAGATAAGGCAAAGGCCACCAAAAATGCAGCACAAATCTAAGTAATAGGGGCCACCACGACATAGGAGGAAGGGGGCTAGAACTTGTCTATAGGATAGGTAGCAGAGGGCACAGCAGAAGGTGTGGACCTGAGCACAACGTCCACCCAGCTAAAACGGCTACGCATCATGAAGAGATCAGGTCCACGAAAAAAGGGCAAGGCATCCAAATTAGACATCAAACTGATTACACTAATAGAAGGTGACCTCTACGACATCAGTGACACAGTTCGTGAGGTTCCTCGGGAAGCGCTCCAAGAAGCCATGATGGAGCAACAGATTATGTTGGGGGCCCTAAGGGCACAACTTTAGGAACTTCAGGTGTGGCCCCCACAGGAAGGAGCAGTAACTGCGTACGGCACTGCAGGTATATTAGCAGTTGAGCAGCTGCTACACACAAAGATGGCGAACACCATAGTGCTATTGGAAGGAGCACTAAAAGTGGAGAACGAAGATGATAGCCGCAATAAGAAAGATTAAGGGAATGGGACTTAATTTGGCTGCCCTTCCACAAGACACATTGTATAAACTACAGGATGACATCACAGGAGAACTCCATGCTAGGGAGGGCCACGCGATCCAGGTATTGAGTGAGAAGAAGATCAACATCGAACAGCTCAGCCTACAACGTGACAAACTAGTGTCATAGAATTAACAAATCGTTCAAATAGTTGATGAAGCATGTCGGCATGTTCCAGACTTTTCCATCATCGCAGACCTACCCACAAAGATGCAGATCCACTGTCTGGCAAGTGGAGTCCAAAGCGTGTGCGAGGAAACAACATGGGTGTAGGTGGAGCTGAACCTCCAGATTGTTGAGTTGCGAATGAAGGCATAGCCTTCCACTCCTCCAGAAGTTAGAGGGAAGTGTGTTAGTGTGATTCAAACAAGACTATAAGAAATTGGACGGGTAATGTAGGACTATACCAGTATGTTGGGCCAAGCTTTTGACGTCATCACATCCTTGCAGGAGGACCCCAAAATACAGTGCCTGGAAACAAAGGCACATCAACTGCAAGAACAATATGATAATATCAGGAGAATTGTGCAGACAGTCGTCCTCACCCAACCACTAGAAAAGATGCAACAAGAAAGGGTGTTGAAAGAGCAGGTGGATGCCGCTAGACAGAAAGAGGCACTTCTCATAGTGTGTGTCCAGCCTTGGATTGATGAGGCCTTCACCATTATGGCTGACATTGAGGCAAGCTTGCACAGATGTAGGAGATATATGTGCTAAGGCAGGTAGTGGATCCTCACAAAGAAGCATCGAAGGAATGCATGCAGCAGGTCCAAAAAACCACAGAATAGTGTCGCGGACCTCTGAGCAGTACGGGACTAGTTGGAGGGACTTCACGCCAAGGTCGCCGCACCAGTAGAGTGACTTGGGACGAGTCACGATGATTCTGTTGGGGGCTTGTTGGGCATGTAATCCCCCCATAACATGTTTTGGGGCTCAAAGCCCAAGTTCTGGTCAAAGGTTTTGTAAGACTCCATGAATTGTGGGTGTGGAGCGCGAAGTAGAGGTTAAGTCATAGGGTTGTCTACCCTAAAGTAAAGTAATGTAATATAAAGTCATGTCAGCCTACCCATGGTCCACGGACCATGGGATTGTATAAATAGAGCGAGGCTCTAAGTTGTAAAAGGATCTAAGGAATAAGAAAGAAGAGTACAAATGGTTTGAGCTTAGAGTAGAATTCTAAGAGTATTGGGTCGTTGTAGTAGGAAGAGGCTCTACAGTTGAGTGCGCAGAGACCTAGTAAAGTCTACAACTGAGTGCGTGGACCCCTGCAGCTGATTGCGCAGGGCAGTGTCGAGTCTGTAACTTGGATTGAAGATTAATAAAGAGAAGTTGATTCTTATTTCTGTGTATTTGTTGCACAGTGCCTTCTTTACGTTTATGTTGGTTTATTTATCACGCACACTGATATGATTTCTGAATATGCTATAATAACAATAAATATTACACACACAAGTTAAGTAATCGGGTAAAAATAGATTAAATAGCAAGGAACTTGGGTATTATATGAGTTGCGCCCCGAGTAGGGCTGCGCGGAAACAACAGCATAGGTTGTAAAGGAATAACAGGTGCACATAGCGATGTACCCGTAGGATCAAATTGCAGACCTCTAGAAGACCATCAGACATCCCTAGGGTGTGGAAACCTAGTTTTAGAACCCTCCCATACTACTTTGAGTGAGACCTCAGTCCACGCTCTGTGGACTGTTGTCGAAAGGGCTAGTAGTACGGGTATTTGCTTGGCTACATCACCTCTAAACTTGGGTCAGGCCCATACACGCCAACAACTATAGGGCAGCATTCATTTCGTTTAACTTAGCCACTTCGTTTAACTTAGCCACTACTTTATTTCTCTATAATAATTCATTTGTTAGCACTTCTTTCTTTTTTTCAACTTGTGCTACCTTTGTAGCCATTGGATATTCTATAAAAGGTAATTTCAATTTTGTCTTGAGAATCAGGATCTTTGCCTCCTTGCCCTACAACAATTTCCGAGCTACACTCTTATCTTTGGGGTTGACCCCAACTTTAACAACCAACTTTTTCAACTCCTCATTTCAGTTGTAATGCCCTTGAGTTTTCCTTTGCCAATTTCAACTGATTAATAACCTTCTCCAACATGTCTTTTGATTTGCTAGTAGTTGAAAAGGTTTTATTCAAGTCATTATAAATTAATTCTCCAGTCTGTCTATGGAGATTAATTTTATCAAGTAAAGGGATCTTCCTTGCATCTACTGTTAAATTAACATTTTTGAAACCTGATGAAGAGGAAACAGACAATGCAAAAGAATGAGTAAAGGAAATCTTGATTTGATTCCTTTCTAGGTCCATGGCAGATAACAATCTTGTTTGATAATATGAAGATGATTGAGCCTCCAACTAGGTTTCCATGTTTTCTTTGATCTTCTTGTTTCCATCCTCAATTTGAGAAAACATTTTTGCAATCATTGGGACAAAGCTCTGAGTATCTTCATTTGGATTGGGAGAGGATGGTGTGCAAATTGTATCCCACAATTAAATTGAAAACCAAAAATTAATGATGTACTGCCTTCCTTAGATAATTTTGATCTCTTAGTTGCTCCATCTGTATCTTCATCCAAATCAATAATTTCCTCTCTACCTCTCTTCAAATTATTTTCATTTTGTAGAGGAGTGTTAACCACTAATCCTCCTATTGAAATGGACTGACCTCCATTAGCCATATTTTGAATCTTTGGTCGAGCTTCATGTAAGAAAGGGGCATAACCATTCTCCACTCTTATGTTAGAAATCACATGAAAAGGATCACAGGCCCATTTTTCTCCCAATAGCAAATCCATTTCTTTTAGAACTTTTTGGACTTCTTCTATTGCTTGCCAGGTATTTACAATGAAAGGTCCCATAATTCTTGGAAATCTAATCATACGCCCTTTCTTGGATGGCACAAAATGGACCTAGTCCATATTTAAACTCTATCTTATAAATTCCAAAGAAAACAACCTCATAGGAAGAAAGGTTGGAAATATGTAAGGTTCACTATTAGCTCCATACAACCAAATCTCAGAATTATCTTCAAAATAATACCAGTCTCCTACTCTCATATCTTTGCTCAACTGAAGGAAAGGCTAAGCTTTAGGCAAAATAGTAGGTGTAGGTGAACTATCAATACTTGAATATGCCACTGAAAGAAATAAGGCATCAAAATCCATCAAGGCTTCCTTCTTCAGGTTACTCGTCCCTATATCAGTCCATAAAATAGCCGATTGTTTGTTCTTATGTGGATCCATAATGTTTAACCCCATATGCATGAAATTTTCGACATGAAAGTATAGGAAGAGATATGTAATCAAAGAAGGAAACCTAAAACAATGAGTGAGTGAAAGGTTCATGAACTGACCATTAACTACCCCTTCTCAAAAAGCTGGTATATCTAAAACAACTTTAGGTTTCATCATCAGACTAAAAAGACCAAGAGTAACTTTATCAATTACTGAAGCATCATCTCTTCCTAAGACCTTAGTTAAAATCTGGAGAATAGGCCTGACATCATCAACAAAAGTATCTAATGGAAACTAATTTGACTCCAATGACAATTGTTTCCCACTTGGCATCAAATAAAAGGCAATTTGGGCATGCTCTTGACTTGAACAATTTTCAAAATAAACTAACAGAGTTTCTTCAGAAAAATAGGTATATGTACTAACAAAGGGAAAACAAAATGCCATCTGAATTAAAAGAGAGGAGACTTGGAAAATATTTTTTGTTGACTTATTCATTATAAAAAACTTCTTTGGATACATAGTGTAGTAACCAATGAATAAATTATGGGAAGATATGAGTTCCCAAGATTAAAACCGAAAGGACACCAAACCTGATTGGGTTAGCATAAAATGGGACATCGACTTTATTTCCAAGGATAGACTCATAGGCTTCCAAATGATTTAAATTGCATAGAGTATCGAAAATGTCTCTTTCAGTGTCCATGAGTGGAATGTGAGAGGATGATCCCGCTAAGGAAACTTTCTTTGACATTTTCGATAATTGAAATGATGGGTGACCATGTAAATTCTTGGCAATGGCAGACAACACTGATTGGAGTTTTGCTAGAGAATTCAAAGGCCATGACAGCGAGAGCAGGAAACAAAAGTATGTGAGAATGAATTAAAATGAACACTTATAGGTTAAATGGAAGAGAAAAAGGGGAAAACAAGAATTCAATGCTTTTGTATAAATTTATTTTTTCTTTCAGATTGGAGTAAATGATGAAATGACATGCATGGATGACAAGTGGCAGAGAGAAAAATTAAGTGGTGGAAAGGGTGGTGGGGGTTGCCTTGCTTGCTGATATCATCATATTTTCTTACTGGTGACACTATGCGGGTAGTCTTTAGTACAGGACATCTTTGGAGGAGTGCCTCAACAATCAATCTGAGTTGTAGATTAGAATTCAATAGTCTCTTTCAAAAATATTTGCGGAGGAACACTTCTTGCTAAAATCCATGCAATTTGTGTTGTTGGGTTCGCCCCAACGCATAGGCCGTGTCACACAACTCATTTCCACTGTGATAAGTGCTTTCCTTTTAAACTTTTGAACGTTAAAGACAAGACCCACTATTAGGCTTAAGAACTATGCTAATTTCGATTTCCTTTTTACAAGATATGCTTAAATTTAAAATGAGTTACAACATCTGGCTCCACCTAGGGATAGTTATTTTCAAAAAGAAAAACACTAAGAACCATAGATTAGTGCCTTCTCCTTGAGCATAGAGGTAAATTGTAACTTAGCACACTACAGTGAATAACTCACTGAAATATTTACAATGGCCACATCAGTATATATATCAATGAAAATGATTGCAAGTCAATGTTGGAAGTAATGTTTGAGATACTTCCCATTCACTGGCAGTTGAATAAGATCACCATCCAGCTTTTCAAGAGCAAAAGTGTTGTTTTCTCTAGACTCTTCTATCTTGAAATGACCAAAGAACAAAGGGTCAAACTTGCCATGTTTTCCTTTTTCTTCCCTCCTTGTATCCCATCTGAGTACTAGATCTCCAAGTTGAAAAAGGATATCTTTATCTTTTGTATCAAAAACTAGTTTCATTTTCTCATGGTAACTGATCAAAGTCTCCATAACTTTCTCTCTGTTTTCATTGATCTCTATCAACTGGTTCATTCTCCTAATTAGGGGACTTGATTCTTCCTGAACATATTGGACAAACGCTGGAACATTTTTTATTGACTGGCTAGGAAATAAAGCAATTGTTCCATATACAATCTCAAATGGTGGCTTTCCAGTGGACCTTCTTGGAGTTATTCTACTTTCCCATAAAGAAAACTTCAGGTTAGAATTTCAATTCTTTTCATTTTCTACAATAGTCTTCTTAAATATTTTCACCAAAGTTTTGTTAAAAGAATCTGCTAACCCATTCCACTAAGGGTGATAGGTAGTAGAGTGAGACAAAATTACATTATACTTTTGGCAGAAATCAATTAATTGTGTAGATTTAAAGACTTGTGCATTGTCTGTTACTAACCTTTCAAGACATCCAAAATTGCTAAAGATTTTCTCTTACAATAATTTAATCACCACTGAATCATTTGCTCTTCTTGCTGGGATAGCTTCCACCCATTTTGTAAAATAGTATGTACTTTGTCAAAATCCACTTATACTATCCACTAGATGATGGATTGATTTCCCCTATGAAATCCAATCCCCATTGCCTGAAAGGTTCCTCCACAAATATTAGAATTAAAGGAAATGGTGTTAGTCTTTTCTTTTCAGCAAAAAACTAACATTTTTGATAGCTCCTTACCAATCTAAAAACATCTAAAAATAGAGAGGGAAAAAAAAATCCTAGATTTTAAAATTTTAGGCGTTGTTACCTTCCATCCATACTGACCACCACAAAGATAGCTACAATATTCATTTACTATTTCACAATTTCTCCTTCTGTCAAACAAAGTAAAATGACACCAACCAGATCTCTCCAATATAATCTCCCATTTACTAATACATATTTTTGAGCCTTAACTCTCAAAGATTTATACTTTGATCTATTAAAATTAGGAGGAAAACAAAGAAAACATAGATAATGTACAATGGATTTATACAATTGAGAACAAAGGTATTTATAATGAACTTTGTTCTTTGGATATGTACTCTTACCTTTTTCTATAATGGCATTATTCTCCTCAACTTCAACCAGCAAGTTTATCCTCATAGCTTGAAAATTGTTTCTGTTTAAATATATGCCAAACCTTGTCCTTTCACTAGCTTAGTTGGTTTTATATCCATGTCATATTCCTAAATCCTTTCTATCCATTTCCCTCTGTTTCCCTCAATATCACTTTGAGTCAGTACATCCTTCACAGTTGCATTGGGAATATAAGCAGTAATTTGTGATTGAAGAACATAGACCCTGAAAGCCTTCAGTTCTTTGACCAGAGTGTAATATTGCATTTACAGGATATTGTATTTCAATTCTGAATCCCTTAACACCCTGCTAAAGAATGCCATAGGTTGTTTTTTTTTCTCTTCATTTATCTCTAAAAGAACTTATGCAATGGTAGAGGAAGAAACAAATGAAAAAATATGAAAGGCTTTGTATAATTAGGGCTTGGGTCTATTTTAACTCCCTCTTTTGAAACAATGTGGCCTAATAGTCTTCCCTCCCTTAAAGAAAATTGAGACTTCTTGGGGTTTAATGATAGGCTAAATCTTCTACACTTCTGAAACATCTGCTAAAAATTCTCTAGATGTTCCTCATCTGATCTAGAGAAAACTATAATATCGTCCAAGTAAATCACCACAAACTTGTGTTTCTCCCCTATAAAGGCTATATCCATAACCCTTTGAAAAGTGGGACCAACATTCATTAGTCCAAAGGGAATATTGGCATACATAAAAGTGCCCCATGGAGTTGTAAAAGTCGTCTTCTTTTTGTAGAAAATTTTCAAATTCTCTTCAAATCTCGCACTAAGATGATGTAGAAAATCTGACTATAGATTAGCCCAATAATGCAATATACCAAAGAAAAATACTATAACCTACTTCTACTATCAATTTGCAGAAGCTTAAAGATCGAGCTAAACAATATAACCAGAAGAAGAAGAATCAATGCACAATACACGAGAAAATACTTTGGGGAAATCCTCAGCTAAAAACCCCACTATCTGTATTATCATACAAGATGGAAATACGTAGGAATTATACAAATCCTTAGCTCTCATAGCTAGCCAACTCTTAGTACAATCCTCACAGATGCTCACAGGCTATCCTGGCTTCTCATGAGCCTTCCTCTCTATCCTCCAAGCTTATATTTCCTTGTGTTATTCCTCTAGGATGATCTTCTCCAACCAAGTGGAAAACTGAACTCACACCCTATCAGAATTGCGCAATCCTCAAGGAACCTTTCCTTCTACATGCATGAGTTTTCTTTATAGGAAAACACATGCAACTGATAGTACACTGCCTTTGACATTTAGTTCAATTGGGTCTTTCTCAGAATAGACATGCATGAGTTACTGAGGAGGGAATATTTAGTTATCTGGAGTACATAGCTTTAGTGCATTCATGCATCAACTGACTGATAACTCACAATTAGTTCCTCAAACAATTTGGAACTAATTTAACTGGACTTAACCCAGTAAACTGAGTTAACTAATTACAACTCAAATATAACTCAATCTTATCTCTTTAATTTAAGGCTTATCTCCTTAATTTAAGGGATAACTCTTGCATGACTTTAGAAAGGCTTCTAACTTGAATTTCTCCAACTAATTTCTCCATAATAAATTAATTAATTATTTCCAAGCAGCTGGTGAGAATAAAGTCGATTTTAATTCACAATTTTAATTCAAGGACAAAATAAAATTGGAATATTCTTTTTGCCACATTTTAACACTCCCTCTCAACAAGAAAGGGATTATCTGCCACCCCGATCCTATCTCTATGGAACTCGAATTTACACTTTGACAATGCCTTTGTCAAAATGTCAGTGTCTTGCTCCTCTGTTGAAATACACTACAACAACATGATCCTCCTCGCTACATAGTCTCTGAGATGATGATATCAGATGTCGATGTGCTTGGACCTATCATGAAATACTGGATTCTTAGAGATTTTGATAGGCTGAACCATTGCTTGACTCAGCTGGTTCACTGCATGGCACAAATATGGTCATGTGTTCACTCAGTACTTTAGTGAACCCACAAGCTACCTATACACAATAACCTCCACTACTTCTCCTGAAGTATCATCTTCGTTCCTCCAATTACCAGCTAGAGGAGTCTGCATGGGCTTGCACTTCTCCATGTGGAATCTCCTAAGTATCTCATTGGCATACTTGCCTTGAGACACAAACAATTCCACATCCTTCTACCACACTTCCATTCAAAGGAAGTAATTCATGAGACCCATGTGTTTCATCTTGAATTCTCTTGCAAGGTCCTCCTTACAAGACACAATCAACTTATCATCACCAAAAAATATGAGATCATCAACATAAAGTACAATGATCAACAACTTACCTTTCACCACGATGTTGTACAGGTTCGCATCCACTTCACTCTTTGTGAAGCCCAACCCGGTGAAGTAGTTTTCTATCCTGGTGTACCAAGCACAAGGTGCTTGCTTCAACTCATACAACGCTCTCTTGAGTCGGCACACATGCGACTCATGACCAAAGGTCTCAAAACCTTTCGGCTGCTCTATGTACACCTCTTCCTCAATATTTCCATTGACGAATACAGTCTTCACATCCATCTGATGGATCTTCCAACCCATCTATGTTGATAGTGACAACATCGATCTGATAGATAAGTACCTTGCGACAAGAGAAAAAGTCTCATCATAGTCAATCCCCTCGACCTGTGAAAAGCCACGGGCAACAAATCTTGCCTTATGCTTCTCCACACTACCATTTGTAGCTTGCTTTACCTTGTAAAGCCAACGGGAACTCACAACTAACTTGTTCTCCAGTCTTGGAACAACATCCCAAACACTATTACGAACTATGGAGTCATAATCCTCCACCATAGCATCAATCCAAATCGGTTGCTGCACTGCTTCCTCAAAGGAGCATGGCTCTGTCTCAACACATTCCCCAACAAGGTCCATGTATCCAGTGTAACTCTTAGCTGACCTCCTCTATCTGCGTTGAGAAGATGGTGCTCCACATTCTCTCTTGCATCCTCCAACAATCTGTTAGCTTCTTTTGTGCGTTTCCATCCATCTCTGGAAGACTCTTCTTGAGTGGATGTCTCCACTCCTCGAACCTTTGCATGTGACTGCTCCACATCAGTCTAAGGCTCTCCTCCTTAGGAACCAATGGTTCCTCCACAACTTGTATTTGGAGTTCCCTCTCAAGAGAAACTCGCATGGCCTTCTACTCATCAAACTTGAGAACTCTGTGAATCACTGTCCTCCAACTGGTAGGCAAGTACACCCAATAGTTGTGAGGTGTATCAATGTAACGCACAAGTATCCCCTACTCTACTGTCAGCTCAAGCTTCTTCCATGCATCCTTTTTCACATGGAAATATACCGATGAGCCAAAGATCCTGAAGTTACCCACATATGGTCTCTTACCAGAGAAAGCTTCCTTTGGTGTCTTCATCCCAAGCATGCGGTACGGGCTTCTATTTTGCAAATATACCATTGTGTTGTATGCCTCTGCCCACAAGTGAAGTGGTAGGCCTTGGTCATGCAGCATCACCCATGTTGCCCCTACAATAGTTCTATTATTCCTCTCGCCCACCCCATTCTGCTGTGGGTTATGAGGTGTCGTCAACTCTCGTTTAATTCCTTGGACTGCACAAACGTCCTTAAACTCTTGAGAGACATATTCTCCACCGTTGTCACTTCTAAAGGCCTTGATATTCTTCCTTGAATTTTTCTAGATCAAAGCTTTGAACTCACAAAACTTTCTGAAGGTTTGGTCCTTCTTCTGCCTGAAATAAATCCAGCATTTATGAGAAAAATCATCAATGAAAATCACATAATACCTTTGCTTTGCTTTGGATGCCGTCGAGAATGGTCCACACAAATCAGTATGAACTCGCTCTAAGATAGCCTCTTCTTGACTTTCTCGATCATGAAAGGAAGACTTGGTGTAATTTACCAAGGTACAACCTTTGCATGTGTCAACTTGCTCAAGTTTACCTTTGGGAAGTACTGTAGATATCTGCTACATTATCGTCAAAGCCCCATGATGCAAATGGCCCAACCACTTGTGCCACAACTTGCTAATGTCTTGGCTTTGCACCAATTCTACTTTCATACTCAATGATGCACAATCATCTACCTCTAGTTTATAGAGATTCTTCACCTAAATCCCTATCCTCTTGATCTAACCTATGGCTATGTGTCTTATGAATGCCTTTCCTTTACTTAAGACAACATCATAGTCTTTTTCCTCCAACATCATGATAGATACCAAGTTCTTCTTCAGTCCAAGCACATACATCACATCTGTCAAGGTGAGAGGAGCTCCATGCTCCCTCTAAAAAGCAACCGTGCTCACTCTTGAAACATTATACCTTCCATCATCACCCATCTCTATGTGCATCTTGAGGTCTTTCTCCTCCAAGGCACTGAATAAATTTTTATCACCGGTCATGTGGAATGAGGCTCCACTATCAAGATACCAGATAGAACCCATCATTGATGACACCATGCATGCAATGAGGGTAAAGTCCATTTTGAACTGAGAGGCTAATACCTCACCTTCCGATCCTTTCGAGGAACCCTTCTTGGAATTATTCAATGGGAAATTAGTCGCATAATGTCCCATCTCGTGACAATTAAAGCATCTCACTTTAGACTTGTCAACCTTCTTCCCTCCATGAGAAGAATTAGATTTGGAATGGGAAGCCTTCCCCTTCCCCTTCCTTGCCTTACTTGCTAAGGCCAAATTTTTTTCATCATCATTCTTGGATGAAGAACCATCTCATGTGCTCCTCTTGATCTCCTCTTGCATGAGAGCCAACCACAATCATTCCCAATCCAACAGTTTCTCCCTTCCATTCAAAGAGTCTTGGTAGCTATTCCAACTCTTTTGAAGGCCAAGGAGAGTGAGGCTCACCATATCATCATTGGCAGTAGTTATTCCCACAATGCTAAGCTCATCTCTGCAGGTGGTGATCTTGTTCAGATATGTGGAAATAATATCACCCTTCTCCATCTTGATTCTTCGAAGCCTTGAGTGCAAATTTCCTCTGGTCACTACTATTCTAGTAGAGGTCCTTCAATGTCTTCCACATTGAAAATGGAGTATCCTTCCCATGGAGACTCGAGACAATATGGTCTTGAACTCCCTCAAGGATGATTCATCTCTCTTTCGCCATGCACTTATTTGACTCAGCCAACTCTTGTGCATTAGTTGAAGCTGGCTTTTGGATTTCTTAATCAATGAATTCCTTCAAGCCATTGCCTTCTAATATAACCTCCATGTGATCTTTCCATGCTATGTAATTCGAGCTACTTTCCAAGGCATACTCAAGTCCCAAGCCATTGAATGCCATTGGCCAACCTTGAAGTATGATAAGAATTTGATTTTTCACCTGCAACCCCGAACTTCAAACTTCGAATTCTCTTCTCCATATATTTTTCACAGCTCCAATACCATGTAAAAATTCTGCAAATTCTCTACAAATATTGCACTAAGATCATGTAGAAAATTTGACTATAGATTAACCCGATAATGCAATATACCAAAGCAAAATACTATAACCTACTTCTACTGTCAATTTGTGGAAGCTTAAAGATCGAGCTAAACAATCTAACCAGAAGAAGAAGAATTAATGCACAATAAACAAGAAAATACTTTGGGGAAAGCCTGAGCTAAAATCCCCACTATCTGTATTATCATACAAGGTGGAAATACATAGGAATTATAGGAAGCCTTAACTCTCACAGCTAGCCAACTCTCAGTACAATCCTCATAGATTCTCATGGGCTATCCTGGCTTCTCACTAGCCTTCCTCTCTACCCTCCATGTTCCTATTTCTTTGCACTATTCCTTTGGGATGATCTTCTCCAACCAAGTGGAAAACACACTCATCTCACGCGCTGATCTCACACCCTGTAAGATCTGCGCAATACTCAAGGAACCTTTCCTTCTGCATGCATGAATCTTCTTTATAGGAAAACACATGCAACTAATAGTACATTGTCCTTGACAATTAGTTCAACTAGATCTTTCTCAGAACAGACATGCATGAGTTACTGATGAGGGAATCTTTAGTTATCTGGAGTACACAAGTTGAGTGCATGCATGCATCAACTGACTGATAACTCACAATTAGTTCCTCAAATAGTTCGGAACTAATTTAACTAGATTTAACTCAGTAAGTTGAGTTAACTAATTACAATTCAAATATAACTCAATCTTATCTATTTAATTTAAGGCTTATCTCCTTAATTTAAGGGATAAATCTTGCATGACTTTAGAAAGACTTCTAACTTGAATTTATCCAACTAATTAATCCATAATGAATTAATTAATTATTTCCAAGCAGCTGGTGAGACTAAATTCAATTTTAATTCACAATTTTAATTCAAGGACAGATTAAAATTGGAATATTCTTCTTGCCACATTTCAACACTTTTGATTTGCCTAGTTCACTAAAATCTGGTTATAACAAGAGAAACCATCAATCATAGATATCCTTTCTCATCCTATTACTTTCTGTAGAATATGGTCCATTTTAGGAAGGGGATCATTGTCTTTCAAAGATGCCCTATTGAAATGCCTGAAATCAATGCACAACATGATTTCTCCATTTTTCTTTCTCAAGGAACTAAATTATCTACCCAATTTGAATATCTAAGAGGAATGATTATTTTTTCTTGTAGTAGCTTCTTTACATCCTTCTCTATTAATGGGAGCAATAAGGGTTTTATTTCCCTTCATTTATGCTTATAAGATTCTACCCTTGGTTTTAGAGGAACCTTGTGCTGAATAATACTAGTGTCATATGTTTTTAGATCTTCATATGACTAGAAAAATGTATCAACAAACTTCTTAAAAATATTTACATACCTCTATTTAGAATTGTCTGGAACATCCTTAGCCAACCTCACCATATTTGGTTATTGCTGTGTTCCCAGACTACAGCCTTCAAGGTCTTCTTCCATGTCTATTTTCTTCAGACTGACTGCAACATCATTGGAATTTAACAATCTCTCCAAAGGTACTAAGCCTTCTGGTATCATGTTAGCTATGATCTGTAATATATTTTGATTTACTATAAAATCCTCAAAATACAATCCATTTGTATGTTATCCTTCAACTTCTTCTTCTTGATTAGTCTCCAAATTGGTAAACTCACCAATCATTTCCATAAAATCTTTGATCTGTTCTTCATCTTCAATCACCTGGAAATGTTTAATATTATTTGGAATAGATGGCTTGTGTTTGACTTCAACTTCATATCTTAACTTGGGATTCAAGGGAGGCTTGAAAGTACTAGTCACAACTGTTAAATAATCAACCAATCTATTTGCATCTCTAGGTACATATTATATATTGAAAGTAGCAAAGAAATTGTCTACTAGATCACAGACTTCATTTCTATAAGTCTTCAATGTTGGATGATTTTCTTGACATTTATTCTTGATCTATTTAACTACTAATTCTGAATCTCGATAAACAGAAATGCATTGTATTCTAAATGTCTAGTATTTTTCAAACCAATAATTAAAGCTTCATACTCAGTAATATTATTTGTAAAGTCAAATTCTAACTTATAAGAGAAGGGAATGAATTGTCCTTTTGGCGAAACCAAAATCACCCTTACTCCACTACCATCTCTTGAATAAGAACCATCAAAATATAGCTTCCAAACTCCACTAACTACCAACTCCTTACTTTCAATTGCTGAGGGGGGCTATGTCTTAGTGTTTTCAACAATTTCTTCTCTCTTGTAACATAAAATAGGAAAATTCATCCTGTTCCTGACTGTAAATGGGAGAATTATGAGAACCCTCCTTTGTAATTGTTTTGACAAACCTAGTCTTCTTGTATAATCTCCTTTCCTCACCACCAAAAACAGGGATTATGGCATATGTAAAATCTAACTTCAACACTCCTCCTAATTTGGATCCCCAGGATCTAGATAAGAGTATTCCAAAATGTGCTGGGATGTATGCAACCATTACACCCATTACAAACATTTTGGATGGAATTTGAGGAAGAGAAACTAGCAAGTCCTTAATAAATACCACACACTTAATCTTTTTAGAATCAAATGAATACATATCCTTATAAGGCTTAGTAATTTGCAAGTTTAATTGTTTCATAACTGAAAGAGGCACTAAACTGAAAGAAGAATAAACTTCTTATACATGCGGGCCGAACATTACCACTGGTCTATCCTCCTGCAAATTAACTGTGTTTGTTGCATGATTATCCTATGAAAGATTTATTAAATTAGAGACTTGTTTCTTATATGCTAAGTTCTAATAAACTTAGTTAAAGGAATTGAAACTTTGAGTTTCTCTAATGCTGTTATCAATTTAAAAGAATGGCCCTATTTAATCACTTTCTCTTGCTCTTCTTCAGTCACATTTTGTTTTGAAACCTCATGAAAATTATCCATAGGAGGCTGAATATATTTAATCAATACCTATGTGTCTAGTTTTTCTTTTGAAATTTCACCCTGCTGAAATGTAACCTTTGGATCTAAACTAACTTGTTGTTTTCCTCGATCAAACTGCTTTGGAGGTTGTTGTCGATTCACCATGTGTTGAACAATTTGATCTTTTTGTCCTTCTTCACCATTATGTATCTTCGACCTTTTCCTTGATCTAAGGTCGTACTTATTTTGTAATTCTTCCTACATGAAATATGTGAATCTTTGACAATAATCTTCAAGTTCATCTTCATCTAAAGAAACTAGAAATTCAGAATGCAAATCTTCACTTCTAATCATATCTTCTTCATCCCCATACAAAATAGAAATATTATTATCTTGTTCTTTGTGAGATTCCTCCATTGCTTCTGCAGTTCCAACCTGAATGCATAGAGGTGTTTGTATTTGATCTTGATCCTTTCTCTCTCTTTGCATAATTTGCAATGGCGATCTCCTAAGCTGAGCGTTGAAATTTCTATTTTGGTCCTGTTGGAATTGAAGCATTTGTATTCTCCAATTCCATCTTCACCAATTTGTTAGATATATTTTTAATCAATTTGGTCATTTCATCTAGTTTTCGCTCTTGAGAATCTTTTGGCTAAGTGGAAATCTTTGTTTCTTCTTCTTTTACTTTTCCTTTATCTTGTTATGGTTTTTTTGGCTTAATTTTTTTTGCAGCAGAAAAATTTGCTTTGATCACAAGTGCATCAGTCTGTATTTGGTCCAGAGTAGGAGATCTCCTCTCCCTTAGAGTGAAACCAAAATCAAAGTCGAATGCTCCTACAAACACTAATTTTGATCCTGCAGGAGGTGGCTTAATTTCTTTAGGCAAACTATTATACAACTTATTGAACCTCTTAATGAAATCATTAACTGCTTCTTCAAATTTCCTCTTTATAGCATTCAATTCAGTTAAGAAGTATCCATGATATTTCTTTTCACCCCATGTTTGTGTTAAAACATTTTCTAACTCTTCCCAAGTATTAATAAAATTGGCAGGAAGATTTTTAAACCACTTCCTTGCCTCCCCATGTCATGACTGAACAAATATTCTTGTAACAACATCTAAAAATTCAACATTCAAGTTTTGAGAAAATGCATAGAATGAAGCAATATGCTTCTCCACTATTATCTCATCCTCCCCAGTAAATTTAGGCAACAACTTCAAATAGTCTTGTGGCATTGCATTCATTGCCTAAGCCAGATTCAAAGGTACATATATGTTCAACAGGAAAGCTGGGATAACCATATTTGGATTTGGAAGAGAAACACAGGGGCTTGCTACTTGGAAAATAAATGACTGAGGTGGAATAGAAGAAATAGGAACTGGTTCAACAATAATATAAACAAATTTATGGGAAACTAAAGCATTAATTGTTTTAACTTCTTGAAATTCAAGAAAAGAGAATGAAACTGAATCAAAATATTTTCCTTTCAAGTTGGTTCAAGAAAAATAGTTTGATAGAATAAAGAATCCCCTTTAACAAAATCAATTTTTTTAACAATTTTTTTCTGACTTAACATGAAACAATTATTGACCAGAACTGGTACCAGGAACAGAGAGAGCGCGGTTTGAGGTAACGGGTGATTTAGGTTTCCAAACTCTCTGAGAGTCTAACTTCTTTAGGTCTGAAAGAGCAGGAGTTTTTTGTTGTGAGGTATTAGACCTCTTATGTAGAATTTTAGGAGGCAGGACTATTTTCTTGGTGAGAGGCTCAACCTAATCACTTTCTTTGCCCATCAACCAAAGAAATGATTTTTAAATAAAAACCCAGGGAAGAATAATTTCAAATCTTCATTCCCTGGCAACGACACCAAAAAATGTTGTACCTTGGGAGACAATATCTGACTGAAAGGAGTTTAGTGCCCAAGACATTTATTCTGAAGTGTAAAATGGTTAATTGATTGTCCCATCATTTCATAAAACCCAAGAAATTTGATTAAAACCCTTTAACTTTCCATATGTGAAATAAAGTTTCCAAAATGGCCTTATGTTGTTGAATACAAATGAAAAAAGAACAAAAAGAAGTGATGTTGGAAAGTTTTAGATAATAGGCTTCCTTACACATAATCTTTTATCTTCAACTTTTACAGGAAAAATGATTAGCATGCAATGAAATTTAAAAAAGAGGAGCACATAATTAATGGTTTTTAAATTTAATTCACATGAACTCAAATTCACAGCACTGTAAAATCAAAGCCCAACAACTTCATTACTCTCTCCTAAGAAGAAGAATAAACACAAGATGAAACAAGAGAAACTTATCATACCCATCAAATTCTGGAATCATCGTGAAAAGTTTATTCATCAACACATGAAAAGTGAAAGTACAAAACTGTATTTACCTCTGAGGTCCAAAATTTTAAAACCCTTCAAATGCCTTAGAAAGTCTTTTTCATACAACATTTCAAAAGGAAAATTACAAAAGTATCAACCTTCTAAACTACTTTAGGACCAACTGTCTCCTTATTCAAATATTACATTTAGGAGATAAAAATTACATTAATATGAAATATTTGTACTAAAACATTATAAAAATTTGTTTCTGAAAACATATTTGTCACTGGGTGATTTGTAGCTCAGGAACAGAAGAAGGTCATGTTGCATCAGCTTCTTGGGATGCTATCCATTCTCTGTACTTTCTTCATATATCCAATTTTTCATTTGAACTATTCATGAACTTGACATGAACTATCCTAAATTTAGTAATTTTGTTGTATGTTGGCTTCTTAGAAAATAATGTCCTCGTAATCCAAAAAATATAAAAGTCTTTGCATAAATAATTAACAATATTAGCCCCTTTAAGCACTATTGTCTTTTCATGTGCAGAACCAATTTTTTTTTGTCTTCTACAAGAAAAGTTTCATAAGTCTTCCAAGGCATTAAGTTCCCTTGTTGATCCCAACATGATGGTAAACTTGCCCTAGTTCTTTTATCAAAAGCAGCATTAAACTTCATTACAGACTCCTTTAGTTCTTTGAGCTTCTTCTCAACTATTTTTCTACATAAATTCCTCATTGTTTCTTTATTGATTTCCATCACATACTCAGTCCTATCTTCATTCCAGCATCTCTTAACTCCCGTGTAGACTTAGAATTCAGAAAATCAGTCATCTTCTTAGCAAATTGGGCTCTTTGTTGTAATTTCTGTGTAGCAGCCATGATTATACCCTCCAAATATCTAACAATAATCTTTTCTTCTTCAACAATAAGCAATAATCCCCAAATATTTTTTATTGTATTTATAATATCATTCCATAAGATTTCCCTTGCCTGAATGAAGGACATGTTCCCTTTTACCTTTTATTTTAGCTCTTTGATTTCCTGGTAGGCAAGTTGGTAGTCATTTCTGTATTTTTCAATAGTCTCTTTTTCCATAATTCATGTTCAATGGCTTTGATGAGCTTCATTGCATAATCAAAATCATTCTGATTCTTCTCTATTTCATTTCAGCAATTTTCAATTCAGTCATGACTCAAGTTAGTTTTCTAGCCAGGCCTTTGGAATTTGCTTGCACCAAAATTGTACAAACATGTGAGTCAATTTTTTACTACAAGACAACATTCATTTATTTTAACTTAGCCACTTCTTCGTTTCTCTTTAATAATTCATTAGTCAACACATTTCTCTCTTTTTCAACTTGTGTTACCTCTATAGCCATTGGATGTTCTACATAAGGTAATTTCCATTTCTTCTTGAGAATATGGATCCACGCGTCCTTTCCCTCCAACAATTTCTGAACTACACTCTTATCTTTAGGGTTGACCCCAATTTTAACAACCAACTATTTCAACTCCTCATTTTGAATTGTCAATTTCCTTGAATTTTCCTTTTCCAATTTGAGCTGACCAATAACCTTCTGCAACATGTCTTCTGCTTTTTTGGGGACTGAAAAGGTTTTATTTAAATCATTATAAATTAATTCTCTTATCTGTCTATGGAGATTAATTTTATCAAGTAAAGATATCTTCCTAGAATCTACGATTAAATTAACATTTTTGAAACTCGATGAAGAGGAAATAGACAATGCAGAAGGATGAGAAAAGGAAATATTGAGTTGATTCTTTTCTAGATCTATTACAAAATATTTTGTCACAGTCCTTGTACTCCCTTTCCTTGATCCTCGAGGACCTCTACATTAACCCTCATATGATTTCTTGCCATGAATAACATGTCCCTACATCCCTCTTCATTTGCATAACATTGCCCTCTTACATCATTTCCCAAGAATCTTCCTTCAAGCTCAGTTTTCAAGACTGATGCTAGTGCTCAATTCCTCCCTGTGATGATTTGCAGAGTTTAAAACTAGGACTAGCACTGAACAGTGCAAGTGATCCATTGATCCCTCATGCTGACCCTCTTTTGGAAAGTTTTTGAAAATGGAGTCGAAGCTTCCAGGTCTAGAAGCTTCGTGAATCGAAGTCTGGTAAATGTTTGAGCAAGATAGAGACGAAAGAGACTATTTGGGCTCCTTTCCCCTATTAAAATGGAACAAACCAAAAGGGACAAGGCCTCTCCAACCATAAGAGGATCCATTTACCCTCCATCAAAGATATATAAACTCTCCATTTCACACCCTCAAATAGGTAATGAAAGGGCTGAAATAATCTACAAATCTTCAGAGCCATATTGAGAACCTTAGCCTTCTAGTTTGTGTGTGAAGCGAGAATAAGCTTGTAGTGTTTGGTTTGGAGAAAAATGAAAGAAGCCTTGAAATTCCATTGTGTTGAGGGTGAATCATGAGATGCTTATAGTGGTGTTAGAACCCAGACATGCCAAAGGGGACTTGCAACGTCAAGGCTCATGTAGTATTTCTCTTTGAAGTTTTATTAATACAACTAATGGTGTATTTCCTATATCGCGTGTAATATTGCATTTTATAGCTTAAAACTCCTTGACCTTTTAAGTAGATTGAATTCAATTTTAAGCTATCAGGTTTTTTGTTGTCTCTTGCATGTTTGTTTCAGGTATTTGAATGAAAGGAATGAAAGGAAGTTGGAGGAAGGAGGAAAGATCAACATCAAGTGGATTAGCACTATAAGGGGTAGGCCCACTTATTCATTTCTAATCTAAGGAAATTTGCATTAGATTGTCTTGTTTGCGATTAGACCCACTCTTGAGCTAGAGGGATTGCCTCTGCTCGTAGAGGAGATTTACCTACTCCACAAATTGGCAACCATACTGGGGAGCCATCTCTCTATTTGGATTATTTGCATTTCATGATTTGTGTTGACTTTATCACTCTTTCTTTTGGTTTTCTATGCTTTACACTGTCTGCTGCCTGGATTCTTCAATTTAGAGTGACATGTTTGGTTTTTCTTTCTGAATTTTTTTATTTTTCCCTGGAAATCCTCAATCAGTGTTGTTTATTTTTTGATAGTCACACCGACCAGCGCTATTTACTCTTAAACAGTCACGGCTTAGCCCATTTTGGCACTTTTTGTTAGTTAGGTAATTGCACCAATTTATGTAGGTTAAAATCATGGTTTCTCCTAAATCACTGCCAATGTGTCTTGTCCTCATAAGTTCTGTTTCTTGGCTTGTTTGCTTGTATTCTCCCTAGCTAGAAAGCTTCATTATATTGATTTTTTTTCTTGATTGGTTTGAGTTTGCCTTGCTTTTTTGAGTATTGGATGGTTTGTGTCCCTAGGAAATCTAGGTCATCGTCCATTCAGTTGTTTGGCTACTCATCAAGTGAAGTTGTTGGTTAGCTGCCCCATGCATTTCATGTTTTAGTCCTTGCATTGCTTTGTTTTCAATTGAAGAAGTAAAAAGTTTTGTTTCCTATTCTCTTGATTGAACGTTTCTTTTCGAGCATAGATTACAATGCTTGTTTTGTTTCGATTGAGTCTTTTCATACATGGGTTGAGAGGAGTTCTTCTTATCTTGCTTGGTATATGATTCATGTAAGTTGTTTTAAAATTTTTCATTTAAGTGTTTATTTGAAAGATTCATTTTTTCATTCCATTGAAAAAATACATCATTCTAGTTTGTTAAATTGATATGTTGCATTAAGTAGCTTCATTGAAAGCTAGAATTGTGTCATCATGAGCACTTGAAATGAAATGAACTTCTTTTACTATTGAAAGGACTAGTTGAATTTCATTTGATAGGAACGGTAGGAAGTGAAAATAATTTTCATTATTTTGTTTTGAAAAGTGAAGTAGTGAAGTGTCGTCTTGATTTTAGTTGCTTGTTTGTTTCATTTATTGTTTTCTCTACTCTCAATTAGTGTAAACATTCATCGAATTGAAAGGGTTTTGTCTCATATAATTGAATATAGGAGTTTTTCAAGTGACACTGATAGGGCTTGAAAATGGAGACTTAATTTCAAGATAAACCTTTAAAATGTATTCAATTAACCTAAGGCACATTTGAAACTAAATGCTCACATTTAGAGGTCTGGGCTAGAGATGTGTTCCAATGTCTTTAGACCTAGCAACTATCATTCGCTTCGGCACTAGAAAATTCTAGTACATACTTGTGCTCCCTGTACTGTCACGTATATAAAGGGAGACCCCACTAGGTTTGCAATCCTTTATCCATAGGAAGCCGAGTCTACCACCTTGTGAATGTAGTACACCGAACAAAACATTCAGGGAGATTGCCTATCCATACTGCTCAGTTCACTGGGAGGTATTCTGCAGTTCACGGTTACCTGGTAATCCTTTTGCCTGGATTATCATGAGAAGTCATTATGGTATTTTTGACTCTTTATATTTAAAATATCATCGAGCACTTGTCCTTTCGAGCTCATTCAAACTGAAAGTGACTAAAGTCATCTTTTCCTTTTTCTCGACTTTTAAACATGAAAAGGCATCAATCTATTTTAGCGTCTTAATTTTTATTTTTTGCCCACAATCACATCACACTCTGATAGTCTTATTCTGGACCACATGGTGAGTTTATCTTTAATATATTTTAAACAAGCCCTGGAATTAATTTCTCTTCTCTTCTTGTTTGAGACAAAGTCATCGTGATAGAACCATCCGGTTCACCTAATTCCTCTTCCACTCCTCCAATTGAAAGATCATCTGAGGAGCCTCTCCCTAAACTCCCGCAATCACTCAAGGATCAAGGTGTTGAAATTGGAATTGTTCTGAGTATTCAAACTTTTTCATCTCATCCTCCTCCATTAGATATTGGGTCACCTTACGAATTTGGCCCAGAATCTCCGAACAATCCTATCCAGACTCCTGAGAGTCCACTGACTCCTGAAGGTCAACAAAGGCTAGTTGCTTACCCTATGAATCATTTGTTTGATCCTATTCTGATATCACTGTAGTGTCCATACACTCTGTATGATCGAACTAGTATTCCTTTAGAAGTATCCCCTCGAACATCTTCAGTTGTCCGTCGTCATTTATTTCCACCCATGGAATCAGAAGGCAAGATTCGAGTCTCCTCTCCCAGTCACTTGGAGGTTTTTGCTACACACATTTCCTCACATAGTTGATGAGCAGGGATATTTGTTCCCTCTAGAAGGTTTCCCTTATATAGGAAGCATTATGACTAGCGTATACCCTAGGTATAGCGAGCCTTTATTACCGCATGGTTATACTTCTCTAGCCCAATTGGTTTTGGGGCACTCCTAGCACCTCATTGTTATAACACAAGCCTATCTATTCTTCCGGTGCCATGCCTGCCTCAGGTCCATTTGTTTAGAACCCGACCTCTTGACCGATTGTGGAAACTGCAGTCACTTTGGTTTTAGTGCAACCCACCATTCTGAATCTACTTGTTTCACCGTTTCAACTAACTCTTTCGGTTCAACCGACAGTCTCGATTCAAGTCTCGCTAAATGCTTCGACTCCTCTAGTAAGTGGACAGGCTATACCACCACCTAGGAGGAAAGATTCGAATATCTCTATGATGTCTGGTGCAACCAATGTGAGTGGCTCACAAAATCACATGGCTGGAATGAGTTGACCCTATTATGGTGCTATTATGAACCCTGATGGTCCTTTTGGATCGATTAATGTCCAATACCAGCAGCCAAACCCATCTAGTCCATCTGGGTTAAGTAACATCTAGTACCAGTAGCCATATGTAGCTTAGGTTCCATTCCAACCTCCTTATGTTCCATATGTTTGATAAGTGATGGTAAATCTGCCTTACATCCCTCAAGCTGGGCCCTATGTTCAGCCTAGTTCATCCGCTAGGCTTGGTGGATATGGCTAGATCCAATTCAAGAACTTTTAGTACCCTCAGGGTGTCGCCCTAGGAACTATCCAGGTACCCTTGTAGCAACAAGGGAAACCCTTGCAGCAACAGGGTCAACCTTCGCAGCAGTAAGGGCCATCCTTACAGCAGTAAGGGAAGGTAGTGCAACAACAAAGAAAACTGCAACAACCACAAGGAATCCCTTGCAACAATCAAAACAAACTTTGTAGCCACAGATGCAGTTTGTTCACCAATCCTCCCAACCTATGTCCTCATAAGGCCAACCTCTGCAACCATAAGGACAACCTTTACAACAGCAAACCAAACCTTTGCAACAACAAGGTCATCCCGGGCAACATCAACCCTTGTATTCCTATCAGCAAGGTCAACCTTTGCAAGGTCAAGGTCAAGTCCTACAGCAGCAGGCTCAAAATCCTTATGTCCAAGGGTAGAAGGTTCAAAACTTTTATGTCCACGGGAAACAGGTGAAAAATCCGTATGTCCAAGGTCAACAGGCTCAACAACCTTTTAACCTGTATGTTGCTTATCAGCAGCCTATGGCAAGACAGTATCAAGGCTACCCAGGGCAAAATCCACCCTATAGGAAAGGTAACCTATAATGGGGACAAAATCAGATGTCATATGGACAAAATCCTCCACTATGGAGGAAAAATCCTTACCAACAAGGATGGGTTCTGCAGTTTGGGCCTACTTAGAGGCCCCAAATGCCTTTTAATACACAATTTCCATTCTTAGCCACATTGGAGCTGCCAGATGTTTCTAGACTTACAAATGATCACATTCTTCATTCACCACACTGGCCTCCAGTTCCATCCAAGATTCGAAGCAATTTTTAGAAGTTTGAGGGAAAAGCGAAGGAGGATCCATAAGCCCATGTGAACCACTGGTGCTCCTCCAATTTGTTCATTAATGATTCTATTCATGTCCAACTTTTTCATCGAACTCTCATGGGTGTTGCAGTGAAGTGGTACATCGAATTTCCTCGAGGTACTTACAATGAATTCAACACTCTTTCTATGGATTTCCTCACTCATTTCTAATTGCCGATTCACTATGAAACTGGCACAATTCTACTTACATCACTTAATCAAGACACTACAACCCATATCTTTGATCACATCCATGAATGGAGTCGTTAGCATCACCTGATCATGTTTGAAATTGTTGATCAATTGCTAATAGAATGGTTCACCAAATCATTTATCAGCAAAATTGTTGAGGACATAGCTATGGGTGGGTGTGTTACTGAGGAGCAAGCCATCACATGTGCCAAGTATTTAGACCTCGTCTACTCACAATATGGCATGTTATATGATATTTTACCTGACGATCCAAGACCATCATCAAATCTAACAACATCGAAGTCTCTGGCTACCCCACCTGTTGATGGAGTGATTGGTTCCTTGTCTCAGACCCCCACAAAATATTCTTCCAAGTAGCAGGCGGTCTCAAACACTGGTTCCAATGATCCCTCTCAAAATTCACTTGGTCCTAGTAAAACCTTTGAGGTTCACACTGTCCATTCTACCACAATGGAAAAATCCTATAAAGGTAAAAGCAAGGGCAAAGGCAAGGCCAAAATCGATGCTCCGGAACAGGTCCCTCCTAAGTCGTCTATTGGCTATGCTTCCCAAAGAAAGCCCAAGTATCCATGCCTCATCTGTGAGGAGGATCACTATACTAAATATTGTCCCCGATGATTTGAAGTTAGTCGCTTGCTCAAAGGGACCCTAACTGTCTTAAAAGAGCCCTTTCCGTCCCATCAGACCCAAATGGTATACCAACCTCAGTATTCTACCTCCATAGGTTCCCAAGTGTTTATAATGAATACACCTATAAATGTGGCTACCAAATCGAAAGATTATCAAACACCTAATCCGACAACAGGGAAAGAGAAAGAAGGTACCCCTTCCTCCTCTACCCCATCTACCTCTGGTCCTCTCCATATAGAGTGACCTAATCCTAGTTCCATTATCTGACCACCCTCTTGGGGTGTGCTACAAAAGTCCTTGTATAATCCAAATGCTCGAGCCACTCAACATTATGACGTTGTTGAGGATTTGGCTCAAGTGCCATCAACTATGTTTTCTCTCGAGGTCCTTCAAATTTGTCCTTCTCAACAGAAAGCGTTGCTATCAGCTATTGGGGGTATTGATCCATCTGGTTCCAATCTCATTTGTTTTGATATGGTAAACCATGTTCCACGCTTACCTCATCAAATTTCCTTTCTCATTCAGATGATCATTAATGAGAAGACAATTCATAGGACCATCATTGATGAAGGTGCTTCCACCTACATCATGTCTGTCTCTTGTTGGAAGGAAATTGGTTCTCTTACCTTGAACCTATCACCTAACATATTGGATGATTTCTCGACCATTCGATGTCCTTCCTAATCTTTCCATTACTTTGGAACGTAAGATAGTCAATGTCGAAGTAGAAATTGTGGATGCAAATCTTAACTACAATCTTCTACTCAGACGGAGTTGTACCCATGCTATGCATGTTGTAGCCTCCTCTCTATTCCATGTGCTCTATTTTCCTCATCAAGGGAAGATTTTCATGGTTGACCAGTTGTCTTTCTTTTCCTCTTCTTCCTCGGATGGCAATGTTCCTTACGTGAAGCATACTAATGCTCCTTATGAGAGTGTGGGGGGTGGACTTTTTAAAGACCCTGCCTTAATGGGTATTTTTCCTCTCCCACCTCTGCATGTTTCCTCAGTCAACATGATCATGGTTAAGTCTGATCCTTGGGTCATTCCCTCTCCTGATATTTTTGATACTTGGGGTGATGTCATGTCATTAAGGCCTACTGAGATTAGTTATGTAGAGATTGTTTCGGCTTCAGCTTCAGTACCTACTGATCTTACTGATTCGAGTATGTCCCTTGACACATATTCTCAATCCACATGGCTTGGTTCTTCAGATTTTCCTGATCCCTTAACCGATACTTTTCATTCTAACGAAATTATCTTGGAAATTATGTCTATGGAGGAAGCACCGTGGAATGATACTCATCATCGTTCCTTATTCTTAAACTGGCCCAACGGTCATGTCTACCTATCTTGAGAAGTTCTCTTCTCATTTCCCAACCTAGCCACTTCAAACACCTATCATGACCATGAAATTTGGTTAGAAGGGAACATGGGTAATATTACCCGAATGATTCCTATTGGCATTTCTGTTAAACTGGGTATCGTTGAAAACGGTCATAAGGGGGTGACTTGATCTCCTGATGAGAACAAGATCTATACTTGTCTTTTTCAAGAGTTTCAAGATTTTTTTGCATGGATGTATGAAAAAATTCCTGACATTGACCCACATATAGTCATGCATGAAATTCTGACTTATCCTAACACAAAGCCTGTTCATCAATGACTTCGTCCAGTGCACCCTAGAAAAGTGGCGACCATTAATGGGGAGGTTGAAAAGCTTCTTAAAGCTGGATTTATTTATCTTATCCCTCTGATAGATTGGGTGTCCAATATCGTAACATAACTAAGAAGTAGGGCACCATTCGGGTCTATGTTGATTACCGTGACCTTAATTGTGTCTGTCCAAAGGATAATTATCCCACTCCTTTTAAAGACTAGATCATCGATGAATGCACTGGGAGTGAGATTTTTTCCTTTATGGACAGTTTTTTTGGTTATAGCTAGATAAAAATTGCGCCGGACAATCAAGATAACACTGCCTTTATCTATCTGTGGGGGACTTTTGCATATAAAAAGCTCCCTTTTGGCCTTAAGAATATTGGGGCTACTTTTCAAAGAGTGTTGTCCTATGTTTTCCATGACATTAAAAACATCGTTCAACATTATTTGGATGATCTTCCTGCTCATTCACGTAAGTGCCATGACCATCCCAATCATCTTCGACAAATGTTTCTTCGTTGTAGACACTAGAGCATTCGGCTGAATCCACATAAGTGTGTCTTGTGTGTTGAATCCAGAAGAATCCTTTGTTTTATTGTTTCGAAAGATGGAATTCATCTTAATCCTCTCAAAGCTGAGGCTATTGTTAATCTACTCCCTTCCTCTTCGTTGCATCAATTATAGAGTCTCGAAGGGAAAGAGAATTTCCTTCGTCGTTTTGTACCTAACTACACTGAGCTAGCTTCAGGGTTCATCCGATTGCTTAAGAAAGTAACTCCATTGATTTGGGATGTGTCTGCTCAAATGTCCTTTGATGACTTGAAGGTTGTCTTCATTAATGCTCCTTTGTTGCATCCTTTGAACTATCATCGTGATTATTTCGTCTATCTAGTTGCAACGTCTAGCACTATCGCCATGGTGCTGGTGCAAGATGATGATGAAGGTCATGAACATGTCATTTATTACCTCAATCAAAATCTCCTCTATATTGAGACCCATTATGCTCATGTTGAGAAGTTGGCTTTGACTGTTGTTCAAGTTGTTTAGCGTTTTCAACATTATATTCTCCTCCGCTCAACAACTATGATTTTCGAGTGTAACCCCATGACTTACATTCTGACTCATTAGTTTCTTGGGGGAAAATATTCCAAGTGGATTGTCATCCACTAGGAATTTGATTTGGTGTTCATTACTACGAAATTCAAGAAATCACTTGTATTTTTTGAGTTGGTTTGCTCTCTTTCCTATGCTTCTCTTCCTACTAGTGTTGATGAGTAGACCCCCGATGAGACTCTCTTTCTAATTAGCAATCTCGACCCTTGGTATGGTGATAACATCGTGTATCTCCAAACTTCTACTTTCTAGTCCGTGTTGTCCAAGGATGATCATCGACTTATTCGGCATTAATCCCAACCTTATCACATCATTGGACAACTTGTATGGTTTCAAAGTTGTAAGTCAGTCTTGGTCAAGTCATTTTTATTGTTTTGTTTAATGAGTCTAAAACATAGGATAGAGTCTTGTTCCCATTGTTGAATAAGGTCAACAATCTTGTTTTAACTATCATTAGTCCCACATTAGTTCATAGGTGTCATGTGTTAAGACTATTTTAAAGTTGGCATCTGCTACAAAATCAACTAGGAGTTTTATAGTGCAAACTCATAAAAATACACTATGTGTGCTACAAAAACATGGATTCGTAACTAGGAGATTTCATAGCACAAAACATAGAATTTGCACTGGTTGTGCTACGAAATTGGGGATTCGTGCCAGATCTTGTCTAGCTGTCTTTTCCATCAAAATCTGTTAATATTTCATCACCATGTGTCAGTCCTTGAACCATGCCTATCACATGCAGCCATTCATTCTCATCATTAGAATCATTAGATGTCTTGTATGCATTCTTTCAAATTTTAAAAGGGTAAGGTGAGGTGAGTTAGTCTTGGTTTTTCTTGTGTTCCTTGCATGCATAAGTAGACAATTGGCAAGATTAAGGATAACACTCATCAAAACTTTTTGAAAGCTCAAGTGAGGCAGTTCTCAGTGTCAAGTTCAAGCGAGGGAATGTTCAAACCAATACAGTGCAGGTTTATCTTTAAGTTTCCTTGCAAGGATTTCATAGGCATGTCTGAAGAAAGGAAAAATCACAGATCAGACCAGTGTATTAGAGATGACCCTAAATGTTTAGATGTGCTCATGAGAAACAGAGAGGTTGAACATGCATTCAAACAGGTGGGATGTTGGAGATTCTGCGAAAAACTTCAAGGTGGTCATGTTCAAGTAACCAAAGATTTTGATTTCAGTTTTTTTGGTTTGAATTCAAGAGTTGGAGTGCTAGAAATTCCAATTTCTCCTGAGGTCATATCTGGAGTCATCGAGATATCAAGAGGCCAGGAAAGATGGTTCAAGAACTTTAAATTCGAAATGGCATCCTGCCAAGAAGTTTTGAAGCTAGAATTGATAGGCTTGGACTTAACCAAATCAGTGCCTAGAAGTTATGTAAAGGATTCATATGCCAACTTGCTGACATGCATCCAAAGATATTTTACCTATGAGGGAAGATATCATAAGGTGTACTCTTACCATTTTAAGCTCCTCTTACATTTCACTAGAAAGATATCTCTTGATTTATCTTTCTATCTGTTTCGTAGCTTAGGAAAAATGTTTGATAAGGTTCAATTGAAGAAAGAAGCTTGTGAAACCTCCTTATTCCATCATGGGTTGATTGAGTTGATTGTTTTACATGAGCTTCAGAATATTGGAAGAGAATGGTCTACTTTCTTGTTTATGATGGGCTTTAAAACCGAAACAGGACTTAGCCTTAAGGCTAAGGAGATTTCTTCACTAGTAGTAAGCCATCAAGAGGAAACACGATCAAGAATTTTTGTGAAATTGAAATCCAAAAAGCTGGTGAAGGAGCCTATGACACCACTAGTAGTTCAAGGCACACCCCAACAGTCACAGAGGAAGAAGGTTCAGATCAATGAGGTGATACAAGAGCAGTCTGTTGATAAAACTGTCCAAAGAAGAGTAACAAGATGTCAATGAGCCAAGGAAAAGGGGAAGATTGTGATTGCTGATGAAAACCCAGCTTCAAAGGGAAGTTTGAATGATCTCCTCCATGCCATCAACATAGAAGAGACTCCTCTAGTCCAGGCAGAGCTACTTGAAGCCAGCAAGAACAAAACCAAAAGAGTTAAATCTTCCAAAAAGCTTCAATTTGATGACCATGCCTCAGAGTTTGCGTTCAATCCAAGAAGACTTGTGACAAGGCATTCAAGAAGGATACAAGAGGCACAACCAAAAGCAAGTGAGATAGGGGAGTTAGCAGAATTACATAAAGAACCTATGGTTCTATCAGAAACATCATCACAATTGCACAAAGATGACAGAGGTAAGACAGTTATCACTCATAAGGAAGAATATAGCTTCGAGGAGGTTAAGAAGAAATTGAAGCTTAATAATCTTGAGATTGACAAACTTAGAAAAAAAGTAAGGAAACATGCAGTTATGGAAGCCAATTTCAACATAGTGGAGGCTCTGTGGGAAGATAAAAAAGCTTCAACACATGAAGTAGTTAGTTGTCACGCTCAATATTTCACTTGGACGGTCCCTGCAATAAAAGAGGCAAGATATATCAGAAGGATCAATGAAAAATTAAGAATTGGAAACTGAATGATGAAAATATAGATTGAAGATTTGAAGATTCAACTGAATGAACCAAAAGAACAACCTCAACATAAATGAAGCAGGCAGTAAATGAAGCAATTTTGAGACAATTTAGATGTGAAGTTTACTTTTTGAAGATTGAAGGTTATTTTGGATAGATAATGTCAGATTATTTGGCTCATAGCATGTGGATAAGCCATCGAATAATCCTAAAAAATGACAAAAACTGTGTTCTTGAATCACAAAGCAATTTTGTAGCACACTACAAAACTGCTAAAAATGACATATAATGCACAACAGTTCCATAGCACACTACAACACTGCTGAAGCTACCAGTTTTGTTTTTTGAATCAATTTTGAAATGAAAAGGGGGAACCATTAGGAAAGAATGCTACTGTAGAAAACACAAAAAGGCCACCTCAGAAGTTTTGAATACTAAGCAAAGGAAAATTCAAAGAATTAGAGGCATTTAATATCTCCAAACTCTATGCTATGAAAATAACAGTCATTTTGTAGCTCAGACAGTTTTCATGCTTCAACCAGCTTCTAAGGGGTTTTGTCTTAACACAAGTATATGAGCAGGACCTATGGACTAATTCAAGGCATCACATGTTGTTAAAAGGGATAAAATGGTTAGCAGAATTCGAGGAACCACTTTGAAGACCAAAGCAGAAAAAATAGGGGCAGTTTTCCTAGTATCCAGGGACAGTTAAAGGACAAGCAATCAAAGGCCAACATGAAGTTTAAATTCATCGTTCAAGCTAAAGATGAAGAGGGACAGATGTCAAAGAACGAGTTTTTTTTCATGGCGAAGGTTGTTTCTAGCATAGATAAGGAGTCACACTCCTAGTCAAATTAGGTATCTAAGACTGTTAGTTTACAGTCAGTTATAATTAATAGTATGTTTAAAGTTCAATAGGTGTTAGGTCTAGAGAAATTCAAATTCCCCTCTTATTGGAGGAAGGAATTCAATCTTGTAAAGAAACTCTATATATGACAAGAGATGTAACGCACCAAAGGTTGGAAATTTTTCAGAGAAAACACTCACATTGTGTCATTGTAGAAGAATATGTTTTTATGAATACATACTTTGGCTTTACTTCTTAGGATTCAGAAAGAGTTCAATGGTGGCTTGTTTTATGTTTGTCCTCATTTCCTTATTTGTAGTAGTATGAATGTATGATACTTAGAACTCATTGGCAATGCTCTAACTTCCTTCATGCATTTGTAGACTGTGTTTCCTACATGTTTCTATGTGTTAACTGATATATTTAACTTTTGATGCCCTGACTTCCATGTTCAGCTAATATTGTTGTCACACTAAGCATTTTCTAACCCCATAGCCCAATGGATGTTTATTGACTGCGTTTCAACCATTTACACTCCTTCATTTGTTTTCATAGAGTTAGCCATCTAATCCATTATCAAAATCTTTAACTTAGTGAGAGAACCCTCTCAGGTTGACGAGGCTAAGCCTCAACCAAAAGTTGGTTTGAAATGGTTACTCAAGGTCTACCTAATCAGCAACTTGTTAGGGTTAGGTTTTGTGATAACAACTCCCATTTTCGTGATTACATGATGGCTGAGCTGACTTCTACATTGGGCTTGTGTCACGATGGCTCAACTCCATATTATCCTCAAGCCAATGGCCAAGTTGAAGCTGTAAAGAAAGTGTTAGTCACTATGCTTGAGCACACTACTGGGATGCAAAAATCCAATTGGCATCTCATGCTTTCTTCCCACTCTGCGGGCCTACGGAACCTTGACTAAAGATGCAAATAGATTCACACCTTACCGATTAAGTGAAAAATTCCCTCACTCAAATTGGCTATCAAACTACTCTCTGAAATCTCACTTCAAGAAGAGCATCCCCTATATTTAGAACGATTGGATGAAACCCGTTGTCTAATTGCTTTAGTTGTTGAAGCACATAAAAGTGGGTTAAGTCCCATTTTGAGCAGTCAGTCTCTCCTCATGCTTTTTTTTAGGGTGATCTGGTCTTGCTATATTACCAAGATAATGATAAGTTGGGGATAGGTAAATTTGAACCCATGTGGCATGGGCCCTATATTGTCAAGCGTGTGTTACAAAAAAGGGCCTTGAGCTGATTGATTATGAGGGAAACCCCTTGGACAAGTCCCATAATGGGCTGTATCTCAAAAATTACTATGCTTGAGTCATCTCGCATGGTTACTTTTGTACATAAGTGTGTTATTCATTTCTGTGTAGTTTGGTTTGGTGTGTTATTTCAAGCAACTTTCTTTCTTATTATGTCTTCACCTACTTTGCAGATGTTCGTAACTCCTTACGTCGGTTCCGTTGATGGTGCTTGTCATAGTACCCAGAATCTATACTCCATGGCATGGGCTATTTACACCCCTAATGGTGATTTCTTTGATCTTCAAGGTATTTTTTTGGGTCAAACAACTAATAACATTGTTGAATATAGTGCAGTTATCGAACTCTTGTTAGAAGTCATTACTCTTGACCTTCTGGAAATGGTTGTTAATCTTGATTCGCAACTTGTTGTTCTTCAGCTCAATGGGCAATATTCCATCAAAAACACCCACATATTGAGAATGTATTTGCGTATTCATCTATTGGAAAGAAATTTTGATTATATCGCATATCATCACATTCCTAGACATCTGAATATATTAACAGATGCATTAGTTAATTGTGTGTTAGACAATCATTTATGCAATATGTAAGAAAACAAAACATTGTATCATAGTAAACAGGAATGTAACATACATATATATGTTGATAATGTTTGAGTGTCATACATCAAAACCCAAAAAATAGTATGTGTGTTCCAAATATATCCATGGCTTGTAGGCCTCAAAAATTGTAAATGATAAAACTATGGACTACTCGACATTGTGCTCATGATAGCACGTCACTACTCATACTATGCGCGTTAGTAATCGACGAATCCGATTTGACACTCCCATTGTGTGCTGCTGATAATGGTGTGGAATTTCCTCCATCCGAGCATACTCTGGGATGCCTTTGGTTAGGTTATCAAGATTCCACACAATCTCCTACTCATTGTCGACTCCTTCCTGATAAGGAGCAATCTCAAACTATCGAGCAACGTCATAATGATCAGGGATATCCTGGCTAGTTGATCTTGTCCCACATCTGCAATTACAAAATAAAATGTCACGAATGCATATATCTGAAAAAAAAGAAAAAAAAAGAAAAAAAAAAAAATTTGCTCACCTCCATCATCAAAATCCTCCCCCTCTGGGAGTGCTATGTCAGGATTGTCATGGAAGTCAGTCCCTCTATATGGACAATCCTCTACCACAATCATCTGATGCCTCAACCATGCAAAAAAAGTGGGCTTATATGACATGTGCTGGACCCCTCCAGTCTTGGACATCAGTTCACTCCATTGGACCATCTATGGATCTTATGGCATTGGGGGATTTACTTATGTCACCTCATAGTGGAACAATGGGATCTGTTCCAGAAAGAAAGTCACCAAAACATAACCATATACAAATTTCCTCAGGTTCCCCACCTCGAATTTGGATAATTGGCATTTCATATTCACTTTCATGGCTTCCTCCCAGTTGAAGATAGTGGACATTGTGTAGTCTATGGCATACTGGAACTTAGACTTGTCAAACTCGTACAATGCCTAAGCCCCAGTTACCCTATTAATGGTCAAGAGCAACACATTTAGTAAAAGGTCTTCTATGGTCACAATTTCAACCTTTCCTCTTTTAGATTTCAGAGTGTTCGGACAGTGCTCTGCAAGGAGTGTGTTCACACTCGGCCCAATGGGCTTGGCTCCATACAATTGGACTGGTTCCCCTCTGTAGGACAATCCAGTAATGAAGTAAATGTCCAAAGTCTCTAGCTCCAATTCTTGGCCCCGAATCACAAAGACCTCTCATCCAACATCCCATAGACTAAAAAATTATTGTAGTAGCTCGAGTTGAGCCCGAAGGCCTAGTGTATGAAAGAACTTGAGGAGCCCACAGTTCCTCAAAGCATCCGAGCAATTTTTATTTTCCAATGCCAATGCATCAACTCCTTCGTGCTCACGTTCTTTCCACTTGATCGCCATGTTTCTTGCTATAATTTTCTTACAAACACTATGCATTCAAGTTAACATCAGCCTTTGATAGAGAAATTGAAGATTTAAAGAAAATGAATTGGGCGAAAATAAAAAATTTTCAATCCTCTATGCCAGCACAACTATTTTGAAAATATCAGTGGCGAAAGCACAAGTGCCCATAGTATTAACCTTTGATTGGCGTGATCCCATGCCTGGATCTCGCGCTGACTGAGGGCGAATTTTTTTTTGTTGAAGAAATTCCCTCAAAAACTTGAAAAATAGTTAAAAGAAAGAAAAATAGGTACGCAAACAAAGCTCAGGGCCTCAACTCTTACTTGCAACAAATGGTTCGTCGATCAGCCTCCTGGATCTACTATAATCCACTCATGAATACTTAGGGCACAAGTGGGTAACAATTGCTCCAAATGAGGTAAAAGAGGTAAATGGTAAAAAATGTTTTACTTTTTCCCTTTTTATAAACTTTTCGTCATGTTTTAGGGTTTTGAAAGCATTTTTTTGCTATTTTTACCTTAGAAATGGATGATGCATTCGCTTCTTGTGTAGTGATAGGTGATGGTGTGCTGATGATGCAAATCTAGAGTCATGTTTAAGCTCTTTCCTCGACTCGCAAAAACTCAAATGAAAATATCACCAATTATTTTTCCCTTTCCGACTCGTTAAAGAGAATAAAAATGGGGGGTCTTATTTAAGCTCATTTCTGACTCTTGAAACACAAAAAGAATGTCGAGCTCTTGTCATTTTGAACTTGTTAAAGGCTGTGAAATGTCTTTACCCAGTATATGTTTACCCATTTTTTCATGCTAGGATAAACTATTTACGAAAAAGGTACTCCTTGGCTGATATGGTTAAGAGGTTCTCTCAAGTATTGTTTTCTACCTTTTTGAGATCGAGAGACAACTGTGTGAAAATGGACCTTTTGGAATTTTATTTTCCGTTTCTTTTTCAAACTCTCTAAATGTGAAGAAGATACTGAGTTTCACCCTTGTCGAATTTGATAAAAGATTAAACGACATCAGATTCATCACCATGACAGACATGAGCTTCTCCTTCCTAGGGCTCATTAATCTTACTGGGTTGGATTCATTCAAAGAATGGACTTATAATGCAAGCATATGCTATCCACTTCAAGTTTTGCAATAAAAAATTATTGGTGTACCTACCAAAAATGAATGTGGAAAATGGGAAATTTTTACCAGTTGTGTCAGAAGCTAGTTACTCTTGAACATGACACTCTTCTACTTCATTTCAGGTTGGGATATCCCCACTTCATCATTGAATTTCCTGGGTTTGGGTCACCATTTTCTCCTTTCTATTTGATCTCTACCACGTCGTCATGACCTTTGATCCTATCGATCCCGAAGCTACCAAACTCTGGAGTCGTGTCGCCAATATGTTTAAGAGTTAATCCTTCTGCAATTTACACTCATTCCTGATTCTTTGTATCATTCATAATCATTGCATCCATTGTCTCTTGTCAATGATGTGGGATACATCATGCCCCCCCTTCAACATGGTCACTTCTTATTGACTTCATCTCATTATCCGGGACATTGGCCGAGAAACTCTCTTCCAGTACCTTAGAACTTGCATTCCCTAATGACAAGTTCTTCGCACTCAATGACATGTTCACATCATTGGCCTTCGATCAGGTGACTTCATGGGTGTTTGACTTTAGTTCCTTATTCACACTTCGTGAATTGTGTTGCTGGTACCTTGAGAGCCATTGTCATTAATGGTGGTTTCTCTCATGCTTGTTAACAGTTCACATCATTCACTGGTAATCAAAAAATTTTCTAGCATGTTTGACATCAAAACATCTATTTGCATGCTAGAATTTGTACTTTGATTGAGTCATGTTGGAGTGCAAGATCTTGGGCTCAGATTACACAAGTCAGGGTTGCAAGGTGATGTGACATGATCATGCTTACATAGGTGTCTCTTTCATATGGATGGCTACAACCATACCTTGGGTTTAATATGATCCTTCTTAATCGATGGCTATACCCATACCTTTGATCCATTTACATGATCTTCTTTTGGGTGGCTGTGTCCATACCACAATTCATGTATCGAGGATTTCAGTTATGTATATGTATCTATTATTGCTTGCAGGTTTTTTGGTGGCGACATTCGATTCCATGTATCTACTCATAAAGCATTTCACCCCTCACTCTTGTTCGGCCTTCACATTTTAGGGGGCATCTGTTACACAAAATTTTGTCATTGTACCTGTAATCCTTGTTCCTCGATCCTAGAGGACCTCTACGTGACCCTCATATGTTTCCATGCCATGAAGAATATGTCCCTACATCCCTCTTCATCTGTAGAACATTTTCCTCTTACATCATTTCCCAAGAATCTTCCTTCAAGCTTAGTTTTCAAGATTGGCGCTAGTGCTCAGTTCCTTCCCTGCACCGATTTACATAGTTTAAAACTAGAACTAGCGTCGAACGGCGCAAGTGAGCCATTCATCCCCCACACCGACCCTCTTTTGGGAAGCCTTTAAAAATTGAGTTGAAGCTTCCAGGTCTAGAAGCTTCGTGAATGGAAATCTGGTAAATGGTTGAGTAAGATAACGCCAAGAGAGACTACTTTCACTCCTTTCCCCTATTTAAATTGAAAAAACCAAAATGGATAAGGCCTCTCTTGCCATAAGAGGATCAATTTCCCCTCCATCAAATCTATATAAAGTCCCCATTTCACACCCTCAGCTAGCTAATGAAAGGGCTGAAATAATCTGCAAATCTTGAGAGCCATGTTGAGAACCTTAGCCTTCTAGTTTGTGTGTGAAGGGAGAATAAGCTTGTAGTGTTTAGTTTGGAGCAAAAGGAAAGAGGCCTTGAACTTCCATTGTGTTGAGGGTGAATCATGATATGCTTATAGTGGTGTTGGGACTCGAACATGCCAAAGGGAACCTGCAACGTCAAGGCTTCGGTTGTATTTATCTTTGAAGTTTTATTAATACAACTAATGGCTTATTTCCTATATTGTATGTAATATTACATTTCATAGCTTAAAACCCCTTGACCTTTTAAGTAAATTGAATTTGATTTTAGGCTATCAATTTTTTTGTTGTCTCTTGCATGCTTGCTTCAGGTATTTGAATGAAAGGAATGAAAGGAATCTGGAGCAAGGAGGCAAGATCAACATCAAGTGGATTAGTGTTATCAGAGGTTGACCATCTTATTCAAATCTAATCTATGAAAATTTGCATTAGATTGTCTTATTTGCGGCTAGACCCACTCTTGAGCTAGAGCAATCATCTCTGTCTGCAAAGGAGAGTTACCTACTCCACAAGATCCATGGCATATAAAAATCTTGTTTGATAATCTAAAGATGATTGAGCCTCCAACTGGGTTTCCATGTTTTCTCTGATCTACTCATTTCTATCCTCAATTTGAGAAAACATTTTCTTAATCATTGGGACAGAGCTCTGATTATCTTCATTTGAATTGGGAGAGTATGGTGTGCAAACTGTATCACTCAACTGTAATTGAAAACCAAAAATTAATGATGTACTACCTTCATCAAATAATTTTGATCTCTTAGCTAATCCATCAGTATCTTCATCCAAATCAATAATTTCCTCTCTACCTCTCTTCAAATTATTTTGATTTTGTATAGGAGTGTCAACCACTAACCCTCCTGTTGAAATGGACTAACCTCCATTAGCCATATTCTTAATCTTTGGTCGAGCTTCATGTAAGAAAGGGACATAACCATTCTCCACTCTTCTATTAGAAATCACATGAAAAGGATCATAGGCCCATTTTTCTCCCAATAGAAAATCCATTTCTTCTAGAAGTTTTTGGACTTCTTCTACTACTTGTCTGGTATTTACAATGAAAGGTCCCACAGTTCTTGGCAATCTAAATATATGCCTTTTATTGGCTAGCACAAAATGGACCTGGTCTACATTTAAACTATGTCTTATTAATTGCAAAGAAAACAACCTCATAGGAACAAAGGTTTGCAATCTGTAAGGTTCAATATTAGCTCCATACAACCTAATCTCAGAATGATCTTCAAAAGAATATCAGTCTCCTACTTTCATATCTTTGCTCAACTAAAGGAAAGGTTGAGCTTTAGGAAAAATATTAGGTGTAGGTGAACTATCAATAATTGAATATGCCACTGAAAGAAATATGGCAACAAAATCCATTAGGCCTTCCTTATTCGAGTTATTCCTCAGTGTATTAGTCCAGAAAATAACTAACTGTTTGTAGGTTATGGGGATCCATAATGTTTAAACCCACATGCATGATCATTTCAACATGAGAGTATAAGAAGAGATATGTAATCAGAGAAGGGACCTAAAACAACTAGTGAGTGAATGTTTCATGAACTGAGCATTGAATACCCCTTCCCAAAATGTTGGCATATCTAAAACAACTTTAGGTTTCATCATCATACTAAAAATACCAAGAGTAACTTTATCAATAACTGAAGAATCATCTCTTCCCAAGATCTTAGTTAATACATGGAGAATAGGTCTGACATCATCAACAAAAGTATCTAATGGAAACTGATTTGACTCCGAAGGCAATTGTTTCCCAGTTGACATCTCAAATAAAAGACAATTTGGGCATACTCTTGACGTAGAATATTTTCAAAATAAACTAACATAGTTTCTTCATAAAAAGAGGTCTATGTACTAGAAGAGGGAAAACAAAATGCCTTGTGAATTAAAAGGGAAAACACCTGGAAAATATTTTTTGTTGACTTATTCATTAAATTCATTACAAAACAATTATGTGGATACATAGCTAATACTAACCAAAGAATAAATTATTGGAAGAGATGAGTTTGAGAAACGAAATCTGAAAGGACACCGGATGTGACTGGAGCAGCATAAAATGGGACATTGACTTGATTTCTGACGATAGACTAATAGGATTCCAAATGATTTAAATCACATATAGTATCGAAAATGCCTCTTTTAGTGTCCATGAGTGTAATGTGAGAGGATAACCCCGCTAAGGCAACTTTCTTTGACATTTTGGATAATTGAAATGATGGGTGACTGTGTAAATACTTGGTAATGGAAGACAATGTTAACTAGCAGTTTTGCTAAAGAATTCAGAGGACATGACAATGAGAGAAGGCAGAAAATGTATGTGAGAATGAATTAAAATGAAGAATTATAGGTTAAATGGAAGAGCAAGAGGGGAAAACAAGAATTCAATGCTTTCGTATAAATTTAAATTTTCTTGCAGATTGGAGAAAATGATGAAATGATGTGCATGGATGATAGTTGGTGGAGAGAAAAATTATGGGGCGAAAAGGGTGGTGTGGGCATCCTCACTTGCTGATGACATCGACTTCACTTGTTGACGACACTGTGGGGGTAGTCTTTAGTATGGGACATCTTTGGTGGAGTTCCTCCACAATCAATCTGAGTCGTAGATTAGAAGTCAATAGGGTCTTGCGAAAGTCTTTGTGGAGGCACACTTCCTACTAACATCTATGCAGTTTGTGTTGTCGGTTTTTCCCATCACATGGACCCTGTCACACAATTCATTTCTACTACTATATGTGCCTGCCTTTTAACCTTTTGAACGTTAAAGTTAGGACCCAATGTCAGGCTTAAGAACTATGCTAATTTCAATTAGTGCATTAACAAATAACCCAAAGCGTCTTGAAACATTATTATATATTTTTGAAAAAATATTTGATTTTTTCATTTTTTTTACAAGATATGCTCAAATTTAAAAATATTTACAATAGGTAGCACCGGATAGGCATAAGATGTATGCAAATCAAAACAGGTTGTTCAAGTAGTTCCAGGTTGGGGAGCCATTGTACTTGCACATCAAACCAAAGAAGAGCTCTTTACGGATTGGATCATAAGCCAAGATGGCACCATGCTTTTGTTAACCCTTCAATATTGTTGAGATGATTGGGCCAGTAGTCTATCAACTTGCACTGCCTCCGACACTGAATGTACATGATGTTTTCCATGTGTCATTACTTAAGAATTATGTTAAAGATGCTAATCATGTGATTGACTAGTTTGTATTGTAAGTGGAACCAAATGGAGAATTCTAGCTGGAGCCGGTGCTCATGCTCTAGAACTGAGCAATCGAGCAAGTTAAAGTGCAATGGAAACACATTGTTCCTGATGAAGTTACATGGGAGATGGAGAATTAAATGTGGGCTATGTTTCCTTCCTTGTTTTCCAGTTGAGGCAACACTGTTTTGGTATGGTGTTTTGGTATATGTTTTGGTACATGTTTTGGTGATGTTTGGTATATGTACATATGTATATGGATATAAATACTGCCATGAGATTTGTTATAAAGCTCCAATAAGTAGTATGGGTGTCATGTCATATGATGTTATGTTTTCATGTTGGTTTTCTTCTTAGCAGGTTGATCATTGTAAATAATGCAATGAGCTAAGTTATGAAGCTCCATCGACAAAATGTTTTTCTTACAACAATCTTGTGGTTATAGGTGTTGTTGAACATCTAGGATAGTGTTCCCCCAAGGGGGAGGGTTCTATAACAACCCTAGTGTTTCCAGGAAAACTAGTGTCTATTTGATCTGCTAGTCCCACTAAGACGGGTAGCTATCTTAGAAACAAACAATTCAAAGTAACTTGTGTTTTCCTTTATGTATGATAGATAAGAGAGAAGCAGAGAGCACTAACCTTAATCTTTTGCTTGGCTCCTTGCTTGTTTCCTCTCTCCTTTGATAGAGCTTGTTACTCCTTTCTCACTTGTCCCGCTTTAAAGAACACATGTAGAGGCAAATCAGCAAAACACCATCAAAGCATAGAGATCTAAAATACCATAAGCAATGCAGAATCAAAAGTACACTAACCATACAATTGCATTCACAAATACACACGTATATGGAGGAAAACTCAAATAACTTTATTGATAGTAGAAGTAGACAAGAGGATTACAACCTAGCTGTCTAATCCAGCAGCATCTTCCCATCATGAAAGCCCTCTTCACCTCATGAAAAGAAAGATCACCCAACAATACAATGTCTTAAAGAGAAACCAACAACACTTCCTTCCAAATTACAAAATTCCAGCCTCTAGATCTCTGTGATGAGGGATCCATATATAGATATTTGCAGGGGGGTAAGTCAGCTTATGGGTTTTTGATTAGTGTCATTTCACTGATAGTTCTTGGTTCCACTTGGAGATTTCATGTTCTCTTACTCATCCCTGGGCGAATTCAGAGAGGCAAGTATCATATGAGAAGTTTCTAGAAGATTCTCTGGGTTTCCACTTAGCAAACTATCTCTACCATTTGTCTACTCTCACCCATCACACCCTATAGAAGGCCTTTTCAGTATGCATCGCACCCCCCGTGTGTAATAAGTGAGATGCATCGCACCTTGACCAAGGGGAAGTCTGTTTGGGTCAGTTTTGACCAGTTCTGAGTAGTTTTTCAAGTGGAACTTTTGGGAAATGATGTAATCAGTTAACCATGACCCTTTAGGGCATGAAACAACACTTTTAGGGGTTTAAGAGCCTTTGGTTTATCGACATATTTGATTGGGGTTGCAGTGCCAAAATATGTCTATAACAGTTGCGCCCTAAAGCATGAGGTCGTAAATCTTCTGATGTTGGGTGAAATGCTTTATCATGAGGATTCGAGGTTTATCGAACTGGAAGGTGACCTGTAATATGATACAATACAATAAATTGTCTTCATATTATTTTCATGATCTAGCTGAGGCGGGCATTCCCATGCTCAGCTTTATAAATTCATTTTCATGTACATAGGATAGAAAATCGTTTGTTGTTGCAGACTGGTGATTCTTGTAGAGCCATCATCCCTTAGCTTGGATGATCATCTGTGCAACTATGGAGTACATTTGATGTCTTTATTTTCATGAATATATTGTAGCACGGATGGATGAAACTAGATCCGGGGTCTTCAAACTCGTTCAATCTTCGCCCGATGTATAAGTCGATCCATGTGAAAAGATGTTTTAGAGTCGAACATGGAAAGACATCACCTGATTATCGGCCAATGATGTAAGCTATTAACAGGCGCGAGAGGAATCACCAATAATGATAATGACCCTCAAGGTACTACAGTACAATTCACATGGTGTGTATATATGAGTCGATGTCGAACATCACACAAAGTCTTTCGGTCAAAGGCCATTGATGTAAACATGTCGCCAGAAGTGAGAAACTTGCCATTGAGGCATGAAATCTTCAAAGTACTGAAATGGTTGTTCCTAAGTCAACTTCTTGGATAATTGTTGCGGGAAATTATCCCCTAAGGTTCTTGGGTGAAACCTTAGCAGACGGAAAATTATCTAAGTTAAGAAACACACACACACACAACCGTTTATGCTATAAATAACTACCTCTAGGGTGAGAGGGGCATACCTGATGTCCTATGTTTGGGTAGTTACTCAAGGGTGCAAACCCTTCTTCACGTCCCTTCCGCTCCTTGATCCTGTAAAAACCACAATTCCACAAACTACAACAGTATATGGACAAGATTTTACATAAAAAATGATCTTTATGTTATATGAAAAGATGAGTTAGTTACAAACTTATAAGCATCTATTCAAGTATGAACTTCACATATAAACATCATTAACACAAAGAAAAGAGCGTTTCGGGAACAAGACGTGTTTCTTTATTAGATAAATAAAATAATATGAAACAAGAGCAATATCACCTGAATCTGCTTCTGCAGGCTCCAAGCTCAGCCTCCTTCTGGATCCGTCCCGCCTCAAGCCACTAGTAGGTCACCTTCCATTACTCTCTCCAAGATGTGATGGGAAAGAATGAACATCCAAACACAAAGGAAACAAAGAGTTTCCTATACAAGATGGGGGAAGTGCAGAAGACACAAGGGACTTCAGACCTGATCAGAGGGATAAAAAATCAGTATAATAACTTTGTTCAATGATTTCTCCTCCTTAGGCCTTCCCCTTGATGTCTTTTTATACCAACTCCAAAGTAGTTTTTTAGTTAGGAATT
>APFE031758881.1:80961-120170 GCA_000404065.3 Pinus taeda | reverse complement strand
GCACAAGCAAAGAGAGAACAAACACAAGCGTAAAATCTACTAACAACAACTATGTATCAGTCAAGAAAGATACAATTCACATTAATCATTCATAGGACAAATGGAAATGGAACCATAACAGTAGTCATCTATCTTTATTAATCAGAAAAATAGAGTAAGGTACAACCGAAGTCCTGACGCTGAGTCCTTCTCTAGAGGGTCCAGCCAGCATGTCTTCCAAGCATTCACCTTTGAAGTAGATCTCCCAAGTCAAAGAGGTCTCTCTCTCACATACAAGGCAACAAACTCATGACCTTCCTCAAGCTCAAAAGCAAACCTCACACAACACACAATGCCTACAAAGAGCAGCGCTAATGCACTAAGAATTCCTCAATCAAAGTCTATATGTTCCCAACTAGCTGCTCATGGGAAATGGAGGAGGCTTATAAAGGAGAAGGAGTCTCCATGAATAGGTAAAGGATGAGCTTTCCTCCAAGATAAGTGGATGGTCAGTCGAACAGACATGCCAGAGAAAGGATGGCGACCTCAAAAATGCTAACAACCAAGTCTGGAGTCATCTGGAAAGTTGGCTGTTAGAACAAATTTGCCTAAATAGGATCAGCGCGGGTGCAAAACTGAGCTGACGCACTGGAATCGCAGATCTATTATAGAAGAGGTCTGGTCAGCGCTCAATGAGATAAGCGGAGGGCGCGCTGTCTGTGAAATTGGACCAGCGCGGAAAACACGTGTGCTTCCGCGCTGGCAGCGCATCAGATACACGAGCCTCCGCTGGTCAGCGCAGTTATTTAATGAACAGACGTGATGATTCAATTAACTTAGGAAAAGAGGGTTTTTAGCCATTTCAGGGAGCATGAGCTTAGGTGAATGTGGTTTTATAGCACAGTAGGGAGACTGACATGATGGCAGTGACATTTTACTGTGTAACACTCGGTTTTGGGATACAGGGGAAAATCTCTATTTATATGTGTTTTTTTGTGTTATGCTCTCACATTTTTTATATTTTGTTCTTAGAATTTGTTGCGGGAAAAACTCCCCTAAGGTTTTTGGGTGAAACCTTAGCAGACGGAAAATTATCTAAGTTAAGAAACACACACACATACAACTGTTTATGCTATAAATAACTACCTCTAGGGTGAGAGGGGCATACCTGATGTCCTACGTTTGGGTAGTTACTCAAGGGTGCAAACCCTTCTTCACGTCCCTTCCGCTCCTTGATCCTGTAAAAACCACAATTCCACAAACTACAACAGTATATGGACAAGATTTTACATAAAAAATGATCTTTATGTTATATGAAAGATGAGTTAGTTACAAACTTATAAATATCTACTCAAGTATGAACTTCACATATAAATATCATTAACACAAAGAAAGAAGTGTTTTGGGAACAAGACGTGTTTCTTTATTAGATAAATAAACAATAGGGAAAAAGAGCAATATCACCTGAATCTGCTTCTGCAGGCTCCAAGCTCAGCCTCCTTCTGGATCCGTCCCGCCTCAAGCCACTAGTAGGTCACCTTCCATTACTCTCTCCAAGATGTGATGGGAAAGAATGAACATCCAAACACAAAGGAAACAAGGGTTTCCTATACAAGATGGGGGAAGTGCAGAAGGCACAAGGGTCTTCAGACCTGATCAGGGGGATAAAAAACTCAGTATAATAACTTCGCTCAATGATTTCTCCTTCTTAGGCCTTCCCCTTGATGTCTTTTTATACCAACTCCAAAGTAGTTTTTTTAGTTAGGAATTGGTTGGGGACAGTTGAGGCCACGGGCACTAACAGGTGATCAGCAGGTGAAACTCGCGATCTCCGCCCGAAAATAAGGAATTTTTATATTTTTTAAGTGTTTTAATACATATACGCGGGTTAGGTATGTATGAACCCGCGTATACACGCGTTTAACTCAGGGCAATGTCACGTACAGGGAATAAAACACTTTTTTTTAGATATATGACCAGGTTTGGAAGGAGGGGTTGCCCTAGGCCATGGTTGAAGCATCACAAACCATACTGGTGAGATTTGGAGCTATAACAATAATGAGCTGATGTCGACAAGAAGTGACCTGTTGTAGGAGGGCCTTAATGAATCCCACATCTATGACATGAAACGAAGCAAATGATTTTGTGGAGGTGAAAATGATCTGATGATACAAGGTTTAGGAATGGCGGTCATGAAAAATGGAGAGTGAAGGTATTGCAGTGGATGAGGCGTTAGCTAGGTTGGCGAATTCTTTGAGCAACTTCTCTTGAACATATCAGTGACACTGAAATGCATTGGTATCTTTAACCCCAAAAATGGATGGTATGGAGGACCAATGGTGATGTGACTGGTGAACGGAATAACCCAACCTGACTCAATCATGGTGATGAAGTGAAAGTGTCATGTTCAAGAGTGTCCTACTACCAATGAAGTTCTTCAAGTTTTCTTCCCTTTTTCCCCAATCATTGCTGAACAGTACATTTTTATTTTTGTCAAGCTTGAGGAGGATAACATATGCTTGTACTATAATTTGCCCTTCGGGCAAACCTGTCGCTATGTTTTAGCGAGCCTAGTGATGGTGAAACGCGTTCTTGTCTTGATGGACAAGTTTTTCACTATTGTTTTAACGAGTTTAACGATAAAGATAACTCCATCCTTTTCATGTTTAGAGAGTTTGAAAAGGGACAAAAAGGAAACTCCAGCAGCCATTTTTTGTGGCATAATCCCTTAAGTCCAAAAAATTGTAAAATAATATGAAAGGGATGACTTTTCGATAGTTTTAGTGAGCCGAAAAAGACAAGTGCTCGATCTTTTTGTCGAATGATCCCTTAGGTCCAAAAAGATTAACATGTAGAAGAGGGATGGTGCTTCCCTTTACTTTAACGAGCTGGAAAGGCCAGTAGCTCAGTAATCTTTTCATATTTTACAAGTCTAACAAGAGCTTAAAAGAGACTCGTTTTTGAGGAACAAGTGGTGTTATCGGGTAGCAATTGGTTCTAGGTAAGTTTGGAACTTCTCAAACACGATAGTGTAAAGAGGGTGGCTAGCAAAATGACTTGTCACAGCTGTTCCTCAAAAGGGTAAACAATCAAGTTGAGGCGTATGATCGGCTAAAAGAGTGGAGGTGATGGTAAGAACACGACCAAGGCTCAAAAAGGCAGATAGCAATGCAATCACAAAGGTTATTTACTGAAAGGAAAGTTTATTTTTTAATGAGCTTGAACCTTGTGCCAACATGTGCTCAGTGGTGGGTTTATTTTTTAATGAGCTTGAACGTTGTGCCAACATGTGCTCAGTGCTAGGTTTATTTTTTAACAAGCTTGAACTTTGCGGAAACATTGCTCGTTGCTAGGTTTATCTTTTTAACGAGCTTGAACTTTGTGGAAACATTGCTCACTGGTTAGCATGCCCCTAGCATGATGAAAAGGAGAGTCTCTTGTAACCAGATGGAAATCACTGTGGTGAAGCAGGATGGCTTCGTCTAGAATAGAAAAAGATGAATGGTGTGACAGACTAGTGTGACAGACCAATCACATAACCTACAAGGAAACTTATCTTTACAACTAGGTGCATGCCCCCCAAGCTTCATTACATTCACTAGACTACTCATGGTTATCAGGTGGATGGAATGAATGTTCTTTTATGAGATCAAGTGAAAGACTCGACTAGGATTTTGCTTCAGGGGTCCTTGTTTTATAGTATTTTATAGAAAATCAAAAACTGAAGGATGATTAAGGTCGCTGGAATAATCTTCATTGTTATCTTGAAGATGGGAACGATGGTGGTAATATTCCCATGACGTCTCTCCTATCATCATCAACTAAATGATTCCTTTGTTTGTAGAATGTATACAATACCAAGGATCGGAACCGGTACCATACTCTAGAGACCTATCTATCCAAACACTTGCTGAGTATTGATTTGGGTTCGCCGCCCAGGCCTAGAAAATTGATTGCCACAAAATTTCTATGGGGATTGGAGGCAATACCTGGCGATGATCCATGCTAACAAAATGTTTGGAAATCTTCTTAATCTTTGCTGATGTAGAAGATACCATATTATAGGTTTCCACCATGGCCACTTCCACCAGATTACTCGGAGGTGGGAGGGCAAAAGTACCCATTAAGGCAAGGTCTTTTAGGAGGCCTACTTTGACACTTTGAAGTGATTGAGAGCTTACATGGGTCATTAGAATGCTTCCCGTAGCTTGTGAATTGTTGGGGAAAAAGGTTAGTTGGTGAAAGATTGTAATTATGCCTTGGAAGGGAAATGCAATCTTTCTAAAATATGTTGACACAACAACAACCATAGCGTAAATCCAGGGCCTTCCCAGTAAGATATTGTAATTGAGGTTTCCATCGATAACTTTGACTTCAATTTCTACTGTTGACCCCCAGTTCAACTTGCAAGTTACTTAAAATCCCATACAGTGTGTATGTTCTTCCATCGAATGCTTTTAATGTCATTGATGATCTCGACAAGGGTGGTAAGCCTAAAGTTTTATAGCAACTCATTGACATAATACAGATAGATGCCCCCTCATCAATGATTGTTTGATGAATAGTTTTGTTGAGGGCTTTTACTTGTACAAGAAAGGTGAGTTGATCCAGTAACTGAGGTTCATATCCTTTGTGGTTAAAGGCCACAAGATTTGATTTCGTTGGGTCAATCCCACCTATTGCTGATAATAAAGCCTGTTTTAGGAGGGACAATTCTATAGTACTTCAAGTGTCGACATAGTGGATGGTGATTGAGCCAAATCCTCTACTATATTATAATTCTATGTTGCTTGAGCACGAGGATTAAATGTCGATTTATGTACTACTCCATTTGGTGGCTTTATTGTTAGTTCAGGAATGATGGGTGGCACAACTTCTGACGAAGTTGTTGTCAAACTACAAGGTTGATCTGTAGCCTTGTTGTTGGACGTCTGTGGATTCCCATAATCTTTATTCCTTTTCGATATCAAAGCATCATTTTGTTGTTTCGAAATGGACAACATAAGCACTTGGGATGGGGAAGCATGATCGATGGCAACCAGATTAGTTTCTGGGTTTGGAAATAGATTAGTCAATACTGCCAAGGTACTTGAAGTCTTTAAGAACTTCATGACCTCAGCTCGATGTGGACAATCTTTCGTCCAATGGTCCTCATCACATATGAAACATGGCTGATTAGGTTTCTTTCACCCAGTAGGGTTTCCAAAAGGTTTCTTAGGAGTCGAATCTTCCTATTTCTTCTTTTTGTTTTTCCCTTTCTTCTTGGCCCCTGGTTGCTTCGGTTCCTTTCCTTTCTCGGACGACACGACATTAACCTACGAGGCAAGAAGTTTGTCATTTTCTTTTTTAGTAGAAACTATAAGGGATTTATCAAATGGAGCCTTTGCAGTTTGCATACTTGAGGTGCCAATCATGCCATCGCCGACATGAGAGTCCCTATTTTATTTCGGAGGGGGAGGAACAAAAAAATCTGGTCTATGAGCGTCGGGAATTTTGTCATAGAGTGTGCCAAATTGAGTATAAATCAAGTCTAGATATTGTGCGTGAGAAATGACTTGCTTTTCAGTGACAACTCCTCTGTTGGCCACATCTTCTGTAATAGAAGGTAATAACGACTTAATAAACCACTCAGCTAGAAGCTGATCAGGAACATATGTCTTTACCATTCGACGACGACGTTGCCACTCATGAATATGATCAGATATGTGAGTGGCTGTTGTCTGTTTAAAATTGGTAAGGAGCTCCATTCCTACTTTGTAGCTTATGGGTATCTGAAAGTGGGTTAAAAAGGTAGTGTCAAGGGTGCTGAAGTTATCGATTGAAGCTCTAGGCAAATTGATGTACCATTTCGCTACCAGACTAGTTAGTGTTCGCTGAAAAAGGTGAAGCCTAATCGAATCATCATTGAGGGTGTTGGATGAACACCATAAATGAAAGGTCATTACGTGATTCGATGGATCTTCACCCAGATTTCCATTGAATTTAGGAATATCTGAGGGAATTTTATGAGGAATTGTTGGCCACCATGGGGCATAAGCAATTGGATCATTCATTAACCAGTTCAAATCTGGTAATTCTAAAGTTGCTACGAAGGGCAACTATTGATTCAGGTTTGGCGAAGCGTACCCAGGATAAGACAGGATCGTCTGAGTAGTGGGTCTTTGCATACCAGCATAATGTATCTGATGCTAATAACTTTGATAAGGTTGATGGGCATAACCATTATAATATGGTTATTGGTAACCGTTTTGAACATACAGTTGCCCATTACTTGCAAAGCTTTGTTGCTCAGGTCCTCGGTAAGCTTGTTGGAATTGTAGTTATTGATATTGTACCAGCCATGGTTGTTGGACCATCTGTTGTTGTCCAATACTGGATTTTTGACCAAGATGAGGGGTAATAATACCTGTTTGAGCCTGAGTTGCTTCAGTTAAGGAGCCACTAATCTGAGGTTGTGATTGAGTCATGGAGACAAGAGGCTGTTGTATTATGACCTGAGAGACTTGAGGTTGACATACAACATGTAGCACTTGTACTTTCGACACCATCACAATAGCAAATGTAGTGGGAATGTTTGACACAGGTTGATTTTGTTGCATTGAATATACAACTCTTGGCTATTGAGGCAGTATTAGTACCCAACCACTGGATGCAATTCCAGCTTGACCCGCATTTTTTTGTGAACTCTCATATGTTGTTCTCCCAGAGGGAACAATGAAAAGGCATACTGTCCCCCATATGGCGGCAATCCAGTGTTCAAAGGATAAATTGGTATTTGGAGAGTGGACTACCACATTGATATTGATGTGAAGGATCAATTTGCTGAGTCTCAAAATAAGAATTCCAGATAAGATTCCGGATGAACAAATAGGAACAGACCATACTATTGAAACAATCCCTTGGTGGAATCCATCTAGCGGTTGAGAACTAGTTGGGACAGATGGTATACCAGCGAACATTGTCAAAGTAGTAGTAGGAGGCTCTACTGCTGCCGTGTTAGATGACACAGTCCTAGATGTTGATGGTTGTTCAGACATATTTAGTCGATCCAAAAGATTTCCTAGCGATTCGAGAGGAACTTGCGATGAAGGGCGATTAAAAGGACTAACCTCTATAGTAGAAGGATATAGGTGGATCCCAGTTCCAAAATGAAATGGGGTACTGGATGGGATATCCTCTACAATATCTTCTATAGCAATCAGTCCAGATGGAAGAGGTAGACTGTTAGGTCCGTAAAATATTTCTGGAGCCAAAGAAGGTATAGTTTCTGCAGTGACAGATACTGGAAGGGTGACACCTTCTGAATCAGCCCTAGTGGGAGCTGGTTTAGAGATAGAAGTGTTTACCATTACACTAGGATTAGTTCCAATGTCCTCTTGTAATTGCGGAACTTCTTCTGTAAAGGCAGGGGTACCAGAAAAAATTGGAGTGACTTGACTCTCTAATGATGTTGAAACACAAGTTTCAAATAAACCAGGAGATTTCGACCCAGTTAAACGAGACCGTTTTGCCCATAATGGTTTCTTTTCCGGAGTCAAAGATGGTTGATTCATCAGGATCCATGAACGATGGGGTTTTGATTGACTTTCTTCCATGATTGCGGATTACTTGATCAACTCAAAATTAAAATGGGCAAAATGTTATTCCGAATTAAATAAATTTTATGACGCTTTGACACAACTTGCAGCAGCAGAGCCTCCTACTTTTTCGATTTTTAATGAGCCTGAAGTGACAAGTGCTCAGATGGACCTTTTCTTTTAGGGAGTCGAAAAGGAATGAAAGTGACTACTCTGGAAGTCTAGACAGAGGGATTACCAAACCAATCGCAAAACTGCAAAAACACCTTGGTGGTAAATGAAAGAGAAATTACAAAGGACTTTACATATGCAGTCAATCTTCCTAAATGTGTTCAGTGCATTGCGATTGATAGGGGCGGAACACGACTCCCAAGATAAAGAGTCACCTATGGGGGTCCCCAATATATACTAAGTACGAGGAGCACAATCCGTACTGGCACTTGTTATCAAAGAGGAGGAATAACCCAACTTCGATGAAAATGATAGTACCAGGTTTACGACGCCGGAATATGTCTCTAGCCTAGACTTCTAGATGTTGTGCATTAGGTTCCAAAGCATTTTTATGTTCATTGAGGTTTATTTTAGAGTTGATATTTCTTAGAAGTTTGTCTTTCAAGGTTCACCACGTGATGTAGATGTAAAATTCCTAAATATACAATCTAAAATGATAAACAGTCGTTTGTTTTCTTTTAGCAATGAAAATCCTAACTACTACGGAAAGAAAAGTATGATTCTTTCAATAGATAGTAGATAGAACACACTAAATGCACTTTTCCTAAATCATTTTCCGCATGCAGTCTAAATGAAAATGCACATGCATGTATTTGTTTTTCCTCTTCCTTAATGTGTGAATGCCAAAAAGGAAAACTAAGTACAGATTTGAACTATTTTCTTCAAAGAAACACTTCAACAATTTCTTTTCAAAATGAATGGAAGACTAAAACGACACTTTCGAATTCGAATGGAAAACTATTTTCGACACTTCAAATATTGACAATTCAAATCAAATACAATGGCAAAACTACAATTGACTATCTAGAAGAGGAAGACTTTACGACACTCTTCTTCTTGACTCAAATTGACAGTTGCGACACTTTTGAATCAAAATACGATAGTTCGATTAAGCTACTATTTGCAAAGGAGGACTGTAAATGATGAAAAATACATAAAAAAACATTCACAATTCCTTATCAATGGAGGCTGAATAATGTAAAGGAAGAAGGCTTCAATAATGATATACTGATCATAGGTAGCAAAACTACTGAATAGAGCTGAAAAGAATGAAGAAAAAAACAAATTCCAGAGAGGGAAACAGTCTCATTCAATCATTGCACCTGTCCTTAAGGGAAACAGGGATGCATCTCACCTGCAGCACATGGGAGGTGCAATGCATCCAGACTGCCAATGAGAGACAGTGTGATGGACCAGGGAATGAAACTGAGCTTGGTTTTAGCTCATAATTTGCAGCTAAGTTTAGTGATTTAGGCCGAGCTATGATGGACAGTAAACACAAAGTATATGGGTATGATCTTATGAGGTTATTGAGCTACCACAAGGGCACTTAGGATGTTTGCAAGTTAGATGTTCAGTTCATAAACTAACCTGGATATTGACTGAAGCAGCGTTGATCTACTTTGCATTTGCATAGCAAAAGCAGTTCGAAGTCTAGCTCACTTAATTTCAAGCTCTGTTTGTAGTTTATAAAGAAAACAATAGTAACAAACAAACAAACTATTCGCTCCCCAGCGGAGTCGCCATTTTGTTTCCGGAAAAACTAGTCTCTATTTGATCTGCTATTCCCACTAAGACGGGTTGCTATCTTAGAAACAAACAATTCAAAGTAACTTATGTTTTCCTTTATGTATGATAGATAAGAGAGAAGCAGAGAGCACCAACCTTAATCTTTCGCTTGGCTCCTTGCTTGTTTCCTCTCTCCTTTGATAGAGCTTGTCACTCTTTCTCACTTGTCCCGCTTTAAAGAACACCAGTAGAGGTAAAGCAACAAAACACCATCAAAGCATAGAGATCTAAAATACCATAAGCAATGCAGAATCAAAAGTACGTTAACCATACAATTGCATTCAAAAATACACAATTATATGGAGGAAAACTCAAATAACTTTATTGATAGTAGAAGGAGAAGAGAGGATTACAACCCAGTTGTCTGATCTAGCATCATCCTCTTAGCATGAAAGCCCTCTTCACATCATGAAAAGCAAGATCACCCAACAATACAATGTCTCAAAGAGAAACCAACAACACTTCCTTACAAATTACAAAATTCCAGCCTCTAGATCTCTGTGATGAGGGATCCATATATAGATATTTGTAGGGGGTGAGTCAGCATCTGGGTTTTTGATTAGTGTCATTTCATTGATAGTTCTTGGTTTCACTTGGAGATTTCATGATCTCTTACTCATCCCTGGGTGAATTCAAGGAGGCAAGTGTCATATGAGAAGTTTCTAGAAGATTCTCTGGGTTTCCACTTAGCAAACTGTCTCTGCCATTTTTCTACTCTCACCCATCGCACCCTACAGAATGCCTTTTCAGTATGCATCGCACCCCCCGCGTGTAATAGGTGAGATGCATTGCACCTTGACCAAGGTGTAGTCTGTATGGGTCATTTTTGAATACTTCTGAGTAGTTTTTCAGGTGGAACTTCTGGGAAATGATGTAATCAGTTGACCATGATCCTTTAGGGTAGGAAACAACACTTTTAGTGGTTTAAGAGCCCTTGGTTTATTGACATATGTGATTGGGGTTGCAGTGCCCAAATATGTCTATAACACCTGGTGAAAATTTCATGTAATAAAAGTTAAATAATGAAAAATAATAACCACGGTTGATGGGACACATATTTCAAGATGCATGTTGGGCAAGAAATCATAGTGTGGTTGTTCATTTGGTTATTAATGGCTAAGGAAATTGGCAAAGGCAATGGCTAAGGCTTTGGAAAGGAAAAATGGAATTTTTGACACATTTATTTATGAAAATAATGGAAATTAGGAGGAAAGGGAGGTGAAAGGTCACAGGTTGCATGTGAGGAGGAAATTGAAGGAAAATAATGGAAAATGAAGAAAATAGAGGCCACATTCATAAAAAGGCTTCTGAGGATCAGTTGGTAACCTTTTGTTTGTTTAGTTTTGGAGCTCTCTCATTATTCTCTCTCTCTCTCTCTCTCTCACACATACTCTTGGATATTTAGAGTTTCCTTGGAGGACTCTTGGAGGGTGTGGCATACTTGGATTTTTGGAGCAAGAAGGAAAAGGAAGAGCAAGAAAGTGCAAGAGGAAGTTAGGATCAACAACTACAATCGATTTTTCTTGCAAGTACTGAGTTGCATGGATGTTTTCCTCACTAGTTTTGACATGCATGGAATATGCATGTGGTCTATTGGTCATGATATGTCATTGGCATGGAGGATGGACATTATTAACAGTGGACTTCCTAGAATTTCCATTTCCTGGATAGTCATGGAGATTGTGGGTTCATTTAATTGTTTGTTTTGGTTGGTTCTCATGTTTCCTTAGCGTGGTTTGAGTTACTGGTTCTTGGTGCCTTGGTTTGAAAAATGCTCTGGAGCCTTGTCATAGCTTGGGTTGACTTATTAGTCCTAGAGCCTTGGTTTGATAAATGCTTTAGAGACCTTGGTGGGTTGAGTTACTAGTCCCTTGGCCTTGGTTGGACAGATTCTCTGGAGCCTGATAAAATCTTTGGGTTGAGTTACTAGTCCCTTGGCCTTGGTTGGACAGATTCTCTGGAGCTTGATAAAATCTTTGGGTTGAGTTACTAGTAATGGATCCTTGGTTGGAACAAATGCTCTGGAGACCTAGAAGGCTTGGATAGAGACCAATCTAATGACAGTTTTGTGATGTCCAACTGTGAGGTGGAATAATTGTTTTTTGGGTTGAGGTGGATGGCATTTGGAAGCCCCATATGGTTTTGGATTGATGTGTTCTATGAGATCCCACATTCATGCTTGGAATATGGCATGGGGATGAATGGCTAGAGAGATATTTGGCTCAACCATTCTATGGTTGGGTGGAATGTGGAAGTCCCATCCCAAGTTTGGATTTTGCATCATTAACATGAGGTTATTTGTCGTTATATTTCTATGAGTATTATATTGGCTCACATGTGTATTATATGGTTGTGATTTCCTTGGTATTTCTATTGCTATTATGTTGGTTATGTATATGTTTTATGACAGTAGCTATGTATGGCTTTCCTCTTGTTTTTACTTTTAAATGAATGAATAATGTATCTATGAACTAATGGATGAAATGTGAGCTAATGTGTTGAGGCATCAATGCCTCTTAGTGATTCTCAGCTAAGTATGAGACCCCCTATGCTCAGCTCTGTTATTTACACCTGTAGATTACATATTTGTGATGTGTTTGAAAATATCTGTATCATGGCTAGTAGGGCTCCAGTCAAGATCTTATTCAAGAATTTCACTTGTACTGTCATTTCCTTGTTATCTTACTATTCTTAAGGTGTCATTCAATTCTGGACAATGACCTAGGCTTTGGGCCTAAGAAAGTGGCTCAAATCCTGGGGACACTAGCATATTAATGAAAAATATAGTCCTTGGACACTGACATGCCTATATCATGGGAGCTTCTAGAGCCTCCTAGCTACTAGAAGCCCTATAGCATGGGAGCGTCTAGGGGTCTAGTGGCCTAAAATATTAGTAGGACCCAGGAGCTAGTTGGAAGAAAGGTTGGGATGGCTCCTGAGGGTCCTAATGCTGGTATTGAATGTCTATATCATGTGTTTCCATCGGTTCCACTTCCTTAATGTAAAGTAGGAGGTTGAATCATATCATAGTGGCCTCTCGTCGCATGCTTACCCCGGTTGTTTGTTACTTGGGTAGATGTGGGAGGAGGGTGTTACAAAAACTTTATATAAGCGTGGTTTAAGCTACTAATACAGTTCAATCATGTGTAGATATTTATTTTTTCAATCTCTCTTGTGATTGGTATTAGAAGCATAGTCAACCATAATTTCATTCAACTTAGATTTAGAATGACAGTCACAGTATGTGATGATATTATCTTATTCTCGTATATATTGCTAAATTTTGTGTTGTGTCTACATGTTGTAGAGTGTAGTGGAGGACTAAGCTTTATCTTTTTATTTTGTTATCCCTTGTGAGCCCCTTCTCCCTACACCATAGTGATAAGTAGCACATCTCCTTGTCATTATGTCCAACATGAAATTTACCAATGGCAATAGTCACCCACTAGAATAAACAATCAATCTAGAAATAGGACACAACAAAACCTAGATGCATAGAAACCAAGTACATTATACAACTAAGACCAATATGAAGGCATCAAAAAACTACTAGAAAGAAATAATGGCTCGAGTTAGTTGAGATCTCCCTACTATGAAATGAAGAATAAATTTCATCTTGGTGTGGGCCCTTCAATTATAGGTCAAGAGGACAAAAACCAAAAATGAAACCAGTAAAGGGTATAATTTACATGTCATTATACTTTTCCACTATAATAAGCAACTACCTCAGATGTAAGAGATAAAAATCACCAAGAGGCACACTAAGCAAGTATTGAATACCATCAATACTAATATGTAGGCACCAATCAACTACTATAAACATCCAATGGTAGAAGCCATTTTAGATCTCCCCAATATGTAGAGGAAAATAAGTCACCTCTTGGCTTGACATAATCTAGAAATGAAACCAATAGAGGGTGTAAGTACACCTCATCCTCCCAGGAAAACATAAAGAAAAAAATTTCCACACTAGACTACCAATTAATAGCCAAAGAGGAAAGCTTCCCAAGTTACACCCAAAAAATGAGAGGAGAAAATAATTTGCCAAGACTAAGAACAAAATAACATAATCAAACTGAACTATAGCAACCACCATCGTTATCCAATGTCGAGGGATATTGGGAAGCTTCTCCAATAAAAAAAATACAATATGAAGAAACTCATGACACATGCCAAAAAGGACCAACCTCTATAATATTTCCTTATAGAATGAATGTTTAGTAAATCAAGCTTGCTTCACATCTCAAATTAGGAGGGAAGGTGGTAGAAACTTACCTTTAGTTTATACTTGTGATGACGGTGATAATGCCACCCTCATCCCCTTCTTCGTCATTGCTCACCCCATCTAGGATAATCCCAATATTCCTTTATCGAATTGAAGCCCTAAAAATTCATATAGGCATTGTGAATTTTGAGTTGGAGTAAAAAGACAAATTGTGGTGGATTATGTTGTTGTCCTAATGATTTTTTTTGCAAAAACAATTTAGGGTCATATAATATGTCAATTTCCCATTAAATGAAATGCATGTCCTTGCAAATTTTTGCACATCTTAAAACATATGTATGTGTTCACTTAGCATAACTTAGTCTAAAATGTGTAATTTAACATCTATATATATATATATATATATTATATATATATATATATACTAATATATATTATATATGAGCCATATTATTACACAAATAAATATGTTTTCATATGAAAAATTTATTTTATGCAAAATTATATTTTTTATTGTTTGCAAAGTTGGCCGAAGTAATATTTTCAATTGCATGTGCAAGCTATGTGTTAACTTATCGGTTTTTTTTTTTTTTTGTACTTTAGACCAGGAGGTAACTCCTCAAAGTGAATTATCTTCTTCTCCCTCACAAACCCCTTTCCACCAATTTCATCTTGCAAGCATATGTGTTAGCTTAAGTTATTTGTCAGCCCAAGAGGTAACTCCTCAAAGCGAATTGTCTCCTTCTCCTTCACAAACCTCTTCTAGGACCACTCACCATAGTTCTCTTTTCTAGAGAGAACTAATCCCATAATTGAAATTAATGAATGCATCATGAAAAAAAAGACTAGATTTCCAAAATAGTTGCAGCCTTGTTAAATATATAAAAATGACAAAATTTCACTTTACACTATGTCAAAATTATATAACATATATCCTATCCACCACTCATATCATGAGAATTCCACCCACACTCATATTAAATACCACAACTTCAACATATAAAAGGATCATGAATTCATAAAAATATGTGAACCATATCCAAGTTTTAACATAACCAAGATGCAAATCTTTCATATGTATCTCAATGATAACATATGTCTCCACCATTTATGCATTCACCATGTATGATACCATGTTCAACATACATATACATTCACCATACCAATACCATATGGACACTTTAAAAACATTCAATGCAAAATATTTATCAAATATGTCTAGCTACAATATATATTGAATAACATACCTACTTCACTCATGGCACGGTCATTGCATCTCAGCCTTCCATGCAACACAGACCTCTAGGAATAGTCTTTAAAGGACGGAGACCTCCAAGACACAGTCTTTAAAGGACATCGTCTTTAAAGGTGCCTCCATGTAGGACGATACCTTATTTCAAGACTTCTCAGATTTTGATGGCGGAGGCGAGCTTAATGGCTACGAGTAGTGTTCCTTGGTCATGCCCTTTCCTTTCTTAGCGATGGAAGTGACCAAATTTGTCAGACGTTGAGGTAGAATAGAGGTACAATTTACCCAACAATGAAGGTGAAAAGTCAGTCAGATATAAACACAGAAGCTAACATCTTAATTAAATTGCAACCATGCACAAAAAATAGAGCGAATTTAGAGAGGGTGGAAAAAATTAAAGTGGAGAGAAGGAGAGAGAGGTAAACAAAGAGTGGGAGAGAGGAGAGATTTTGAATGTCGGGTCATAGGTGTCAGTGTGAAAAATATAAGCATGAGGGAGTTACAAGGGCAGAAAGGAAGCAAAAAATAATGGCTGGGACCTGTGCTTCGATACCATGTTAGGTAGGGAGGTAACTTCTCAAAGAGAATTGTGATTTGAATTGAGATTGATCATAGAAATATACATGGAGGGAGAGACTCGGGCTTCATCTCCCAGTGTCTCTTCAACTTCTAATTCTCCTTATTTTCTTATTTACAATATTTACATGGATTCACCTAATCCGAAAGATTAGGTGTCATCATTGTATTTCAACTATTTAAATAAATTGAGAAAATAAGAGTACCCTTTTGAAGAGGACTCATAAATGAAGATAGTGGTATTTTTTGAAAATTTTCATTGTGTATATATTATTTTATTTATTTATTATTTAGCCTCTTTGAAGCTATCAAAAAAAAATTCAAGCATTATGTTTACAAGAAATTCGATGGAAAATATCATACGAATTCGAAAATGTCAAAATGATATGCCATTAGATAAACAATTCCTTTATGAATCCAACATGATCACCTCTCCCACTTAAGGGTAATTTGACCCCTATGTATGGTAGGGTGCAAAATGGTGTTGCAGAGAAATATGTAGGAGTGTTAAAATTGTGTTTTTTAGGACCCCAAAAGCTCGATTGAGTGCTTAGATTATAAATTCAAATAGCTCAACGGAGGGTTTAAGAAACCCTTGATCGAGTCATTTATGAGGTTAAACATGGGCTCAGTCGAGCTATTGAGCTCAATTGAGCCTTTGTAAAATAAAATATTCAAGTAGAATCCTTATGTGAATCCCATAGATTTAGAATCAAGAAATATATAAAATTTAATCTATTAATTATTTAACCAAGTTGATATGATATTATTATACTAAAAATGAAAATTCAATTGGATCTACATTATTAATGACATTAGAATTTTTTTATGTTATTGCGCTGAGGGGTGCATTCTACAACCCAATATGTGAGCAATGTGTAAGTACTTTTTTCCATGCTCAAAATATACCTTATCACATACCTTAAATTTGAATGGATCATAGATTTACCTACCATAAAAGTTTTTACCACATTAAAATTCTAAATAACGTAAAATTTTAAACATCTTTACTATTTACTAAAGTCGATATCACTTATTAAAGAAAAAGAAATATGTTAAATTAAAGCAAAGAATAACAAATCCTTTAAGTTTTATATGGAAAAACCATTTGTTATGGATATCTTAAAGATTCTAAAGACATAAAAGATTTCCAAGTCAAAGCTGTAATAAAAGTTGCCATATTTGAAAATATTAATTTTATGTATTTTTATTATAATTTTTGTTATCATGTCATGTAAAAACCTCAGTAAATCTAATATTAAATTAAAAATTTTATTTTATCATAGTAGAAAATATGATATTAATATTAAAATTTAACATTAATATATTTTAATACTAATTTATAAAATTTAGTAATTTTGGATAATACAATGTAAAATAGTCTTATATATTATAATAATATTTATATTAGGATGTATATTAGCTATAAATATATAAAAAATGAAAGAACAAAGACCTAGAGTGATAGATGTTGTCATCTAAAAAATGATCACTTAGCCATTTCTAACTAGGTGGATTGAAATACACCACGCAGGATTAATTTTAGCATAGTAAAATCACTTTCACCATAGGAAATAATTTAGTAAACCATTTTTATTAAATTATTTTAAAATTGAAAAACCCCATGAGAATAATTGAATAAATCATTATTTATTTAATTTTCTCTAGAAATAATTATTTAATCGTTATTTGATAATTATTTCTTAACACATTTGACTAAATCACCTTGGAAAAATTAAATAAATCACTATTTATTTATTATTCCTTATCATTATTTTTGGAATAATTGTTAAACCATTATTTAATAATTATTTCAAATTCACACTTTTCTTAATCTTTACAAAGTGATTAATAAAGCATTTTATTTGTTAATTACTTCAACCTTTTTCTAAATAAAGATATTTGACCATTTTGAATATCTTTTCCCTCTCCAAAAAATATAATAAAGTATTCCGAAAGGTTAGATTTGATTTGGTCAACAATATTTTATTATTTTCCAACTCCTAATTTATCTCAATACTATGTTATAAATAAGAGGATTTTCTATTCATTCTTCACCATCATCATTATCATTGTCACCATTATAGTCTCACTACATTTGAGCTCCCACTTGAGTTGCATCTTGCTTTTGAGTTTTCTGCATATTTGAGAGAGAAGAACAAGATTGTTGAAGCACAATGACATCAAAAGGACCCATCCCATGGAGGGGGATCTATAGGCCCATGTTGTAAATCTTCCTCATCAGGTGTTTTAATAAAATATTATTCATTTAAGGTCCTTTTATTGGGTTATTGCACTTTTCTTTACTTCTGCTATATGTTTTGAGTTTGCATAATATATTTTCTTGTAGGGGTTTATCATGTTTTCTTGTAGATCTAAGGAATGATAAGAAACCACATTTTGTTGTTAGGGTCACTCGTCACTAGTGACTTAAGTGAAGCATTTTTGGGACACATACTAAGAATTTTCATACTAACAAATGGAGACTCCACTGGTTTTTAGCTACATAGTCATCAATAAATGGCAACTCCACTGCTGTAGTAATTCAGAACCTTGGTGATTGTTGTTTCAACCATCTTCAATGTTTTTCCATCTATTTTTAGCACTCTCACTTCTATTTTTAGATCTTTTTTTTTTTTTGGGGGTTCCGCATCTTTCCGCATGTTACAAGTAACAACTGAGCAGGAGATGATACAATCTGGGTGAGATCTGTTGAGCAAGAGTTGTGGAGGCAAAACACACTTTTCCATATCTTTTCTGCATCCCAACGCACTTTTCAACCCCTTACCTGCATCCCAGATCACTTTAAAGGCTAATATCTGCGTTCTAAATTTTTTAGAAATTTAAAAAAAAAATCATGACTATTGCCTATGTGTTGGGGAGGTCTTCCTATATTTATTGTGTCATATCTAGGCCTGTATCCACTTAGAAAAATATTCTTTAGAAGGAAAAACCCCCCTAGGGTTTAGAGTACACCTCCACCATTTAAGAAAACGATTTCTAATGTGAGAAGTCTAGTTTGCACTAGTCCCTGCCACTATTTTTTAGTATTTTTTGGTAGGTTATAACAAGCCCTTTAGACACTTCTTCAAAAAAATTTATTACACTTTGAATCTAGTGTTTGTTTTCCTCCATAGAATCCCCTTGAGTATCCTCAATTTGCAGCAATTTTATTTCCCTTTACTAGTTGTTTACCCTATGCTCTTTGTTGGTTTTCTACATCATTGAAAAAATATTTTTGCCTCAGATCTCAGTCCCTTTTACCTTAGATCTTTTGTCTGTAAATGTGTCATTGAGTAGCTTGTCTGAAACCTCTTTCTTTTCTACTTGTTTGCCTCTTTGGGTGGGAGTTTGTGTGCTTGGGTTGACTGTTTATTTTGTTGTCCATTTTTCAACATTATTTACGTTTTTTTAGCACTTTATTTTCAGAAGCACATGGCATCATAAAACATGCTCAATTAACACATACACTGAACACATTTTCCACAGACACATGCACACCCTAAGATGATGTGAGCTTGTTTAACTCCTTCGCCAAGCCAAGACTTGAAACATTACACCTTAATAATTCAACTCACATAGATTAAGCCCACTCGGGTGCCAGGGCCAAAACAATCTGTGTAGTTAGGTGTAGGATTAATGGGATAAGATTCCAATAACACCCATCAATCACTTACATTGAGAAGTAACTTATTGACATATTAGAGGGCTTAAAATCCTTCACCATCTCATGGTCCAAAGCCAAAGTTTATCAAAAACCCAATTCAGAGGGGTTAGGCTAGGTCATCGTGCAAGCAATTTTCCTACAGGCTACCCAACCCATGGTAGGGAATCCCTTGCTTTGGCTCATCACCAAGAAGCTCAAGGATCAGCCACCCTCATGGGATGAAGGTAACCATAGTGACTAATCATAAGAAACCACCCTATAGGACTAGTTATGGGCAGGATTTTGATCTCTACCCTACCTTTCTCTAGACAACTCTGCTTGTGGGGATGAAATTCCATCAAGTAAGAAGTACCTTGGAAGGCAATTTGAAAAAATAGATCTTGGATTTTTCTGAGGATTTAGATAACCTATAGGCTAGAGGTCATTTTTCTTTGATAGGACATGTTTGCTTGAATTAGAGTAGCATATTAAAATAGTTAGTTTGCACTTGCACCACCACACTAATGTTTTCTTGTTGTTTTTTACTATTTTATCTTATCATTAACCTTTAGTATATTGATTCATCATTTCCTTGAAATCGTTGTGCCCCCTAGACATTTTTTAGAGAGACTTCATGGCCTTTTCCACCAGTTTCCTTTAGGACATATTACTCCTTTCCGTCGAGTTGGAGTTTATCCTCCTATTTTTCCATTGAGTCCTCATTCTGACTTTAGTTCTTATGCTTCTTCCAATTCTTCCTTTGATTCAGTGTCTTCCCAACCTTGTACCACCACCATGCTAGACACCAACGTGGGTGTAGGAAACCAAGGTAACCCCATAGGTAGAACCTCTACTGTTATGGTCACTAACCTCCCATTTCTCCCCTATATGGCTGGTTTAAGCCTTCGTGATTTTGGCCAACTCATAAATGATCCTCTTCTCCATGACCCCAACTAACCTCCTATGCCTACCAAAATTCCTTCTGATATCCCCAAGTTCAAAGGTAATCCTGGAGAAGACCCCATAAACCATGTTCGTTCATTTAATATGTGGTGTTCATCTAATTCCATCACTGAAGACTCCATTCATCTTCACCTTTTCTAGCGCACTCTTACTGAAGCTACTGCCAAATGGTATGTGGACCAACTGCATGCCTCCCATTCCACCTTTGTGACTCTTGCGAAATGCTTTATCTCATACTTCTATCTACTGAGCTTCGATATGACATTGGTAGTGAACTCTTGACCTATTTTCCTCAAACTTCTGCCACTCGCCTATCTGACCATGTTCAAAAATGGTACAAAAGGAGGAGCATGTGGTGGGACCTTGAATTTCAAGACCATGTCTATATGGATTGGTTCCTTAGAATTGTTTTGGCCCCCATAGATAAGGATGTCTCCTCCCACATTCCTCAGTCTAAGGAAGAAGCACTCTAGATACCTTTGAAATATGAACTGATATATGCACAGTCAAGTTATGATTATACTCTCCTTTGTGATCTACCTCAGCTTGGTGCTGCTAATGAAATGGGGACATCTCACACTGCTAACGGTATTTTTGGATCTATCTCACACCTTTAATCTCTACCATATGCTCAACCTCACATGATTTAAGGTTTCCTCTTACTCCTATCCCCCTTATGATTCTCCGCATGTCAATGCTTTCCAAGGTATAACCATGTCATTTTCATATCTCCATCCACATTAGTTGATGTCAGGGCTAGTTGTTGCTCCACTTGGTTATCCAAATGTTTCTGTAGATCCTTACTACCCATACGCACTACCTAATTCTCTAGCCCCACTAGCACCAATGCCCCAACGTCCCATGCCTCCTCCACCTCTGCCACAACAACAATCACCTCCTCAAGGTCAAGTGTATGCTTACAAGAGTGCAACTAATTCCCCCAACCCCAACAGAAGGAATAAGGGGAAGGGTAATTGAAACCAACCATCTCAAGGTAAGCAAGACAACCAAGGTCCACCACATAATTCCCCTAAGGGTGAGCAACCTAATCCCACAATGCAACAATAGGGTAGACAACGCAAGAAAAACAAGGCTCTTCGTATGAACAAACCTTGTGCATGTTACAGTGTATTTTGACATTACACTCATAGAATTCCCCTTTTACCTTAGATGAACCAACCATGGGATAATCAAGCAACTGCTTCTAGAGGTCCTCTACGCATTTCTCCACCCCCTCCCCCTCCTACTTCATTACACCGGTTGTTCTTACAAATATTTTTACAATCAAGGATATGTAGATGCCTAACCCACACAGGGTAATGAAATGGCTCAACATTGACAATCTGGCCAGAACAATTACCCAATCCTCATGATGAATTATGAAAAATTCAACACCAAACAATTCAACCTCTAAACTTGGTCGCACTAATATGACAAGCCCCCTGCAAAGTTAGCAATTGATTCCAAACCCAAAGTTTCCACTTAGCCTCAGCCATCACCAAATGGCACCTTACATATCTGTTATAGACATATTTGGGCACATCAGCCCCAAACTTATATGTTGATGTATTAGGGCTCATCAACCCCTAAAAGAGTTGTTTCATACCCTAAAGGAACATAGTCATCTAAATACATCATTCCCCAAAACTTCCATCTAAGAAACCATCCAGAAATTGCCTAAATTGAACCATTTTGACTACTCCACTGGCAAAGTGCAATGCATACTGAGTGGTACACTATCAGGGTGCGATTCATACTATTTAGGCCTTCTATAGGGTGCGATGGGTGAGGATGGACAAATGTTCGGGACATTTGTCAGTTGATTGCTCATGAAATCTTCTAGAACTTTCTCCTATGCCACTTGCCTCTCTAAACTCGCTTAAGGATGAATAAGGGATCTAAGAAAATCCAATCCCTTCTCTTGTGGAACCCATTGTAACAAGTCGAATGACACTAATCAAACCCCATGGATGACTCACACCCTTGCAAACATCTATAAATGGATCCCTCATCCAAGAGATCTAGAGGTTGGAATGTTGTGAATTACAAAGAAGTGTTGATAGTTTGTAATTGAGGAAAGAGCATTATATTGTTGGAGTGATCTTGCTATTTCATGAGGTGAAGAAGGATTGAAGCCGGGAGGATGATGCTGGATCAGACAACTGGGTTGTAATTTTCCCTTCTCTTAATAAATTTCTTCAAGTTTTCTTCCATATGATTGTGCAATTGTGAATGTTATCATTTGTGAATGTTGTCATTTTTTCATTATATATCTGATTCTGTAATGTTTATGCTGTAATAGATCATGATTCTTTGACAGTTCTTTGTTGATGTACCTATGCAGGTACTCTCCAAACATGTTAAGTACGGGGAGGATTTGCAGGATCTATCAAAGGGGAGAGAGAGCAAGCAAGGAATTAAGCAGAAGTTCCAAGTTGGTTCCATTATCTTTCTCTTATCTGTTACACATAGAAGAAATCGTTGAATTGCTTTAGACTGTTGTTTCTAGGGTAGATGCCAAACCTAAAGGGCTAACATTCTTTAGGAATACTAGTTTTCCTAGAAACAAACCGGCGACTTCGCTGGGGAACGAACAGATGTTTGTTTTTTGTTATTGTTTGTTTTATAAAATTTAGACAGAGTTTGAAGTCAACCAGGTAGCGTTTGAACTACTCTTGCTCTGCAATTGCATAGTAGATGAATGTTGCTTCAGTCAATCTCTGGTTTAGTTTATGAATTAAAAATTTGACTTACAAGCACATCTAGATGCCCTTTTTGGTAGCTCAGTAACCTCTCAAGACATTCCATCATACTTTTCTCTTTATTGTACATCAAAACCCACCTTAATTCATTGAAAACAGCTCCACCTTTGAGCCAAAATCCATTTCAGTTGCGCTCCCTAGACCATCGCACTATCTTCCACTGTAACTCAGTATGCATCGCACCTCCTGAGTGTATTAAGAGTGATGAATCTCTCTTTTTGTGAAGACCAGGTGCGATGATTGACTGAACTCTTTTTCCATTCTAGAAATTGAGGGTTTTTGACTTTGTTTTCAGTTTTGTTTGTTGTTTTGCTGCAAATGAACAGTGCCTCTTTACTGAAACTTACGTGCATCACTTAGATCAGACTCAATTACATTAGGATTAGTGAATTTTCTCTATGTGTTTGTTCATCATTTATAATCCTTTGTCGAAAAGTTGTTTAAATCGATTTGTCACTTTGGTACAAAAAGTGTTGTAATTGTCTTTTTGTGTCAAAAAAAGAAGTGTCATGAATTCTTCCTTCCCTTGATAATCAATTGAAATTTTCTTAATGTATTTGATTTGATTTGTTTATATTCAAAGTGTTGAAAGCATTTTTATTCAAAATTGAAAAGTGTTGTTTTGAGTCTTCCTTTCTCTTTTGAAGAAGAAATTGTCGAAAATGTCATTTTGAGTGAAATATTTCAGTTCTTTGCTACATTTAGTTTTCCTTTTTGGCATTTTTTACATTAAGGAGAATGAAAACAAATACATGCATTTGAATTTAGCATTTTTTTTGTTTCTGTGCGAAAATATGATTTAGTGAAATGCACTAGCATGTGCTCTTTTCTCTTTGTTTAAAAGCACTGTTATTTTTCTTTCCCTAGTAGCTAGGATTTTCATTGTTCAAATAAACAAAAATTGTTTATCATTGTAGATTGCATCTTATGAATTTCAGATCATCATCATGTGGTGAACCATTGAAAGGAAAACTCTAAACAAGATCAACTTTAAAATGAATTTCAATGAACCTAATAATGCTTTGGAATTTAACGCAACATATCTAGAGGTCTAGGCTAGTGAAGTGTTCTAGTGTCATTAAAAACTAGTGGCTATCGTTTTCATTGAAGGTTGGGTGATTCCTCCTCCTTGATACGACAAGTGCTAGCACGGACTTGTGCTTCCCATACCATCATGTATATATTGGGAGACCACAATAGGCTTATATCCTTTATCCATAAGAACCTGAGTCTGCCGCCTTATCGATCGCAATGCACTGAACATAGCATTCGGGAAGATTGATTGCCATACATAAGTCCTTGGTAATTTCTTTTTAATTTATCACCAAGGTGTATATTGCAGTTTTTCAATTGGTTTGGTAATCCCTCTGTCTTGATTTTCCAGAGTAGTCACTTTTGTTCCTTTTCGACTCTTTAAAAGTAAACGTACATCTGAGCACTTGTCCTTTCAAGCTCATTAAAAAGCGAAGGAGTCTAGAGTCATCATTGGCTTTTTCTCAGCTCTTAAAAACTGAAAAAGCAAAGTTGTGTCAAAGCATCATTAAAATTAATTGAATTCAAAATAACATTCCTATTCCTTAGTTGATCTTAGGTTGAGACATATGACGACAAATCTGGAGTCCACTGATCAAGGAATCCCTTTTGATGGGAATCCTAGTCCTCTTCCTTCTTTCGGAAATATTGGTGCTCCTTATATGGCTACATTATCCCTTCCGAGACTTACAATTGGCCTGCCAATATGGCTGTTTTCAACCTTTGTGGTTCAAAATGCCGTGATTTCTCCTCAATCAAGTACACCTTCAACTAGACAAAATCAACCTCTAGTTGATCCTGAAGTTGACCCTTCGCTTTCTTCCTCGTTTGTTTCTTCCTCCCCTTCTTCCTCTTCGCTTGGTGAAAATATTGATACTAGTAACCAAGTGGCTAAGAAGAAGAAGAAAGGGCAAGAGAAGAAGAAGAAGTCAATTCAACAAGGTGGCAACCAAGCAGCCATTGCTCTGAATGCAACATCTAATGAAAATCCATCCATTAAGTTTCCCAAACCCAAATATCCATGCATAATTTGTGCAAGAGACCATTTTCATCAAAATTGTATTTTCTTTCTACAGATCTTGAAAGAATGGTCTTCCCATTCACACCATCCCATGTCATCAACCTTTGGAGATCATGTTGGTAACACACCATCAACTAGTGATAGTAAAGTTCATGGAAAGAAAGGAAAAGTCAGGATTCTGTGTAGGTTATGTGAAGGCAGTCATTCCCTTCACCTTTTTCCCTTTTTGGATGAATCCAAAAAAGTGTTGGATAACCATCCTGCTTCATCGCAGCGACTTCCATCTGGTTATAGGAAACTCTCCCTAAGTCCTTCACTAGTTGAAGAACCGACTAACTTAGATCAACCGTCGGTTGAAACCACTCTCTCTGAAATTGAATCCATTGAGTCTATACCCAACCAAAATCAACAGGTTGAGGTAATAGTTGACCCAATTTCACCTTTAGCTGATCGTACCTTTCTTGAAGAGAGTGAAAATGATATGGTTCAAGTTATTTTTGTTACTTCAAATTCTAATGAGCTTGGGGGCAATCCACCTGTTCCATCAAGATAGGAGGAAAGTCCTCCAGTTCTTGTAAGACAAAGGTTAATTCTCCCGTTTCTTCGGTACCCCCTCCAAGTAGTCTAGTCACTTCCAGTGACTGGAATCGATTGGTTGGATCCTGCCTTCCTTCTTATGTGCCTTTCTAAATCATAGTACAAGTTTGTAAAATGATTGTGTCTAGCACTATTATAGATGAAGGTGCATTAGTGAGTATCCTTTCCTCAACTGCTTGGAAAGATTTTGGTTCACCACCGCTTGTCTCTGTTATGCAGAATCTATTAGGCTTTAACAGAGGAACCAATTGACCATTAGGGATCCTTCCTAAGTTACCTATTACATTGGGAAGGAAAACCATTTATTTGAATGTGATGGTAGTCCCAGGGCCGTTAGATTACAATTTACCTCTTGGGCGTGACTATGTTTATAACATGGAAGTTATTGTTTCAACACTCTTCCGAGTGATGTGTTTCGATTGTCACCATTGAATTTCCTGGTCCAAATATAGCTCCAAGTCAATCATCGTCCCTAAATGGTCCATTTACATCAACGGTATCATCCCCTCTCCCAAGTTCCAAGTCTTTCACTTGAACATTCATTCCATCCACCTAATAGCCATGAGTAGTTTGGTGAATATAATGAAGCTTGGGCGGCATGCACCTAGTAGTAAAGATAATTTTCCCTGTAGGTTATGTGGTTGGTCTATCACACCATTCACCTTTTTCTATCTAAACAAAGCCAAAGAGGTGTTGGACAACCATCCTACTTCACCGTAGTGATTTCCATCTGGTTACAGAAGATTCTCCCTTCCATCATGCTTGGGGCATGCAAACCAATTCAAGCATATTTTTTCGTTTTAAGCTTGTGTAGAAAAGAAACTGAAGCCAAGCATAGTTTGTTCATTTCAAGCTTGTGTAAACATGAAACCGAATCCAAGCATAGTTCCCCATGGTTATAGCTTGTCTAAAAATGAACCCATCCTCAAATTTTAACCCTTGTGATTGCCATTCTATCAGCCTTTTGAGCCTTGGTTGTGTACATCCCATCGCCACCATCCCTTTGGCTGATCATACGCTTTCACTTGGTTGTTTTACCCTTTTCTAGGAACAGTTGTAATGAGTGGTCTTATTACGCAACCTCTTCACACAAATCAACATGTTTTGAGAAGTTCCAACATCACCAGAACCAGTTGTACCCTAGACACCACTCGTTCCTCAAAATAGAGTATTCTTTAAACCCTTTTCAGACTAGTTAAATATGAAAAGATTGTCGAGTGCTTGTCTTTTCCACCTCGTTAAAGTATTGGAAATGTCATCCCTCCTATATTATTTTATCCTTTTTCAGACCTGAGGGATTATTTTATGAAAAAGAACTTACGGAGTTTTCTTTTCATCCATTTTTCAATCTCTCTAAACATGTAAAGGACCGAGTTATCCTTGTCGTTAAACTCGCTAAAACAATAGCGACAAACTTGTCCATCTAGACAAGACTGAGTTTCACTGTCACTAGACTCGTTAAAACATTAAATAGTGACAAGTTTTCCTGAAGGGCGAATTATAGAACAAGCATATGTTATCCTCGTCAAGCTTGACAAAAATAAAGAGGTACTGGTCAGCAATTACTGGGGAAAAAAGGGAAGAAAATTGAAGAATTTATGGTAGAAAGTCACTCTTGAACATGACACTTTCACTTCATCACTATTATTGAGTTGGATTGGGTTATTCCATTCACCGGTCATCTCACCATTGGTCTTTCATACCATCCATCCTTTGGGGTTAATGCTACCAATTCATCTCAGTGTCACTAACATGTTCAAGAGAAGTCATTCAGTTGAGAAACAACCATCCAGTTAATGTCTCATCCACTGCAATACCTCCAACCTTCTTTTTTTTCATGACCGTCATTCTTGAACCTTGTGTCATTAGTTCATTTTTCACCTTCAAAAAATTGTTTGCTTCGTTTCATGTTGTAGATGTGGGATACATCAAGACCCTCCTACAACAAGTTACTTCTTGTCAACATCAGCTCATTATCCAAGAAGTTGACTTAGAAACAAACCTTTTAGTGCTTTGGAGCTTGCATGCGTCAATGGCAAGTTTCTCACTTCCAGTGACAGGTTGACGTCAATGGCCTTCGACTGAAAGATTTTGCGTCGTGTTCGACATCGAATCATGTATTTACACCATGTGAATTGTACTGTAGTACCTTGAGGGTCATTATCATTATCGTTTATTTCTCTCGCGTATATTAATATCTCACATCATTGGCTAGTAATTAGGTGATGTCTTTCCATGTTCGACTTCAGAACATCTCTTCACATGGATTGACTTATACATTGAGTGAAGATTGGATGATTTTGAAGACCCCGGATCTAGTTTCATCCATTCGGGCTGTGATATATTCAGGAATATAAAAACATCAAATGTACAAAGTCTCTACATAGTTGGTCATCCTAACCATGGATGATGACTCTATATCTGAAGAATCACCAGTCTGTATCTGCAAACGACTATCTGATCTATGTACATGAAATGAAATTTATATAGCTGAGCATGGGAATGCCTTCTTTAGCTGGTTCATGAAAATCATATTATGATAATGTATTGTATTGTAACTTATGTAGGTCACCTTCCAGTTCGAAACTTCGGATCCTCATGATAAAGCATTTCACCCGACATGAATATTTATGACCTCATGCTTTAGGGGGCAACTGTTATAGACATATTTGGGCACATCAGCCCCAAACTTATATGTTGATGCATTAGGCTCATCAACCCCTAAAAGAGTTGTTTCATACCCTAAAGGAACATATTCATCTAAATACATCATTCCCCAAAAATTCCATCTAAGAAACCATCCAAAAACTGCCTAAATTAAACCATACTGACTGCTCCACTGGCAAAGTGCGATGCATATTGAGTGGTACACTGCCAGGGTGCAATGCATACTGTTTAGGCCTTCTATAGGTTGCGATGGGTGAGGATGGATAAATGTCTGGGACATTTGTAGTTGATTGCTCATGGAATCTTCCAGAACTTTCTCCTATGCCACTTGCCTCTCTGAATTCGCCCAAGGATGAATAAGGGATATAAGAAAATCCAATCCCTTCTCTTATGGAACCCACTGTAACAAGTGGAATGACACTAATCAAACCCCATGGATGGCTCACACCCTTGCAAACATCTATAAATGGATCCTTCATCCAAGAGATCTAGAGGTTGGAATGTTGTGAATTGCAAGGAAGTGCTGATAGTTTTTGATTGAGGAAAGAGCAATGTATTGTTGGAGTGATCTTGCTATTTCATGAGGTGAAGAAGGATTCAAGCTGGGAGGATAATGCTGGATCAGAAAACTGGGTTGTAATTCTCCTTTCTATTAATAAAGTTCTTTAAGTTTTATTCCATATGATTGTGCAATTGTGAATGTTATAATTTGTGAATGTTGTCATTTGTTCATTATATATCTAATTCTATAATGTTTATGTTGTAATAGATCACGATTCTTTGATGGTTCTTGTCGTTGTACTTGTGTAGGTACTCTCCAAGCATGTTAAGTATGGGGAGGAGTTGCAGGATTTGTCAAAGGGGAGAGAGAACAAGAAAGGAATTAAGCGGAAGTTCTAGGTTGGTTCCATTATCTTTCTCTTATCTGTTACACAAAATCATTGAATTGCTTTAAACTATTGTTTCTAGGTAGCTACCAAACCTAGAGGGCTAGCATTCTTTAGGAATACTAGTTTTCCTAGAAACAATATCCCTCTATCTAAATTCAAGCTTTTTCCCAAGATCCCCAAAGGTCCATTATGTCGAAATGTTACTTCTTCTAAAGCTACCCATACCTATAGCACAGTAGATGACTTAGCACAGTCTCCTATTACCATGTCAACACTGGAAGTCCTCCAGAGGTGCCTATCCCAATGGAAAGCTCTACTATCTAGTTTAGGTGTTGTGGGCCCATCTCAAGATCAACTGATTGTCTTTGATGTTGAAAAAGCGCAACATCCCGTCCTTCCTTCCTCACTTTCCTTTCAAATACCAGTCTCCATAAAGAATGCCAAGGTCGAGTGATGTATCATAGATGAAGGTGCCTCCACCTAAGTGATGGACACTAGATTTTGGAAGCAACTTTATTCCCGTGACATGTCCCCATCCACTATCACTCTTTGTGCTTTCTATGGTCACCCCTCATAGCCCCTTGGTTTATATCGCAACTACTGCATTACTATGGCCGACAAGACTATATTAATTGATGTCATAGTAATTTATTCCCCATTAGATTATAACATCTTTTTGGGTCGTATTTACACCTATCACATGTCTATTGTCTCATCTACTGTCTTTCGCAAGATGTGCTTTCCTCACAATGGAAGGATCATCACAATCAATCAGTTGACTTACTATGACCACTAGTCTTAGACATTTCCTCATACCACCATCTCATCAGTGACCGATAATAAGACTGTCTCTTCCTTAACTGATGTTTATCCTAGAGTCTACAAAGATTCAACACTAATTGGGGATTATTATGGCCGACCACCTACTCCTTCTTAGCCTAGCTCTTCGAGTGCTTTCATTCTTCAAGTGTCACAAGCCATAAACAAATGGTCCAATATGCCTTCTCAGCATCCAACACCTCTGCAACCTCCTTCTCCCAATGCAACCCAACCTTCAAGTATAATTCCTCTAGGCCCCTTTCCTTCTACTAGTATCTCTCTTGGTCCATTTCAGCTTGGAACCGTTCCCCCGGATCTTAACCATTTAGGAGAAATTCCCTCAAGTAATTACCCCTTAGGTCAAATACCATTCTTATTCCTTCCACTAGGAATATTTTCTACCCCTATTATGGCTACTTTGGGTCTACCTAACATTACTTGAGGGATTGCAATATGGTACATTGATCCTCGCATAAACACTCCTCCTAATCAACTCAACCCTTACACAAATTTGATCCCAATTAAACCTATTGTTACTACCCCCCCTCTTGCTTCAGTTCCACAACAACCTCAACAGGAATCCAATCCTATTGCGAAAGCATCTAGTGGAGGGGGAAATCCCAGAAAAAGGGACCCAACGTTATAGCACCCCAAGAAACTTCCGCACCTCCTAGACTACCAAAGCCTTCTCCTCCATGCAATTTATGTGATGTTCTTTGGATGCCACCAATAATTGTCTTGAACCCCCTCATATCAAGAATATGTTCTCTAATACCATTTCTAATTCTAACATTTCTAAGGTCCGTGTCACCTTACCTAAGTCACCTAAGAAGAAAAAATCCTTATGCACAAATCACCCTTGTGCTTTGTGTGATAACTATGGCCATTATTCCCATAACTTTCCCCGTATTGAATATTTTCATGATACACTTCAAGTGTTTTGCAAATTAGATGTCACTTGTAGTGATTCCAATTCCCCTCTACCTGCGGGTTTTAGCCTCATTGCATTTCTAGAACAAGAGGTGTCCTATCCCAACATTGTGATTCCCCCTCCTGATTTCAAGACGATGGATAGTTCCACCCCTTCTCTACCTATCGTCATCTATGGGATCAATCTACAAGGACTCTCTTGAAGTTTCCTATTGTGCTTATTTCGAACCTTCTTTGGAAGATACTTTGGTTTCAACATTGGTAGACATCACATCAACTAGTTATCTATCTTCTCTTCATGATGATGCGTATGTGAACCTTGTCTCCCATGATGATTATTTGTTCAATCAACCCTTAGTTTGAACCCATGAATTTGATCCACATCCACCTTATGGTCATTACGATGACACCCAATGTTTGGGTAAGGAGGAATCCATTTTTGAGAGTTCAGAAGAAGAAATTCTCCCCAACCCTCCTAGTGCATATGGTAGTGTCAACTCTAGTACCATTATTTTTCCCCATTTAGAAGAACCTCTAGAGTCTCATATTAATTTAGATCTCTCAGGATGATCCACCTAATCATTCCTCCTTATTACATCAACAACCTAGTCCCTTAGAAATTGTTGTTGCTCAACCACTGTGTTGTATAGGTGATCATCAGTTCATTATAAGGCACTCTTTGGTATGGTGACACCATGTATGTGAACCCAGAAATTAAGTCTATTTGACTCACCTATGCAGTTCCCAATGAGATTGGTAATCCACCATTTCCTTTATCATACAAATCTCCATTCTTCTCATAGGCAAACATCCATAAAAAAAATAATGGTGAACCACATCGTGAAACTCTACCATATCTATAATGTGTTTAGAATCGACCATCCTAAATACATTCAGCATGTATATAACATGCTATATTCATCCATACAAAATTGGAGGGCACATATGCCCCTATATCTACTCTTCATCCTCTAGAGGATCTTGTGACAATATCACTGGATGCTTCAATCCAATATTTGAGCACTTGGAACAAAATGGCTCTCCACAAACTCATCCAGATAGGGGCACCATTCCTAGCTTTGCATACTTGATTAATCCCCTCCATCATCACATGATGAGGGACAATATCTCATGCTTGGGGGCATGATTACATCCCTGGCCACCTTCTCACTAGATTAATATAAGTCTCGACCTAGACCCTAATTATCTAGGTATGGTCGATTATCCTCTCTCTTCTTGGATAGTTTTTCCTACGACCTCTTTAGTGAGCCATCTACACATCACATATCATAGATGATTGATACCATATATTCAACCATTCTACTTATGTGCTACCACTATTACCACCTAGTCCCCATGTTTTACTTTGTGGGTAGAATGATCCCATACATTCTCTTGTAGTTCATTCCTCTATTCATTTCTTACCTTAGTTAGTCACCAGGAACCATCCTTCCAAGAAGCATTAAGGCCATTTTTATAAAATGTCACCTACCTGAAAGTTGTAGATCCAAATTTTTGTGTTCAGTTTTTATGCTACAAGCTTGATATGTTTTAGGGCCTTATCTGCCTCTCCAAATTCTCCAACGTCTCACTATGCAAATGAATTGGATTAGGGGGTAAGAAACCCTGTTATAGGAAAAACCCTAATTTTTCTATTACCCATTGTGACCAAACCATAGTCAATTTGATGAACCATCAACATCATTGGAAAGCTCTCACTGAGCTCTATAATGGGTCTCTCTTTGTATTTGGTAATTTGACACTTCACCAGGAAGCCATTTTTTCCATGAGGTCTCACTTTGCAACCCATCAAAACCAAATTTATTCATGTCAATTACTTGTACTCTAGTACCACTTTGCCTTTGCACTTGTTTACATATGTGTTGATTTTCATCATGACTAACTATTCTTTACTCTAGTTTCTATGGTCCCCTTCTAGCCTCTCCCATGTCGCAGCATTATCAGGTCACCCTTTTTCAAATCCTTAGAGATGAGTCACCCTTGCATCCATGGAGTTTGTTTTGAGTCCCCTTGAGTCTTGTTACATTATATCATCCATATTTGTGTTGCATTTATCTTTTCTCATATTTGGCCTCCATCTATACTTCTTCATATTTGAAAAGCCTTCATCAATCGTTGGAAGTTCAACCATGCATATCATACTATGACAAAGGAATTTGTCACTCCATCTCTCATCTTGTCTCCTTCAACAATCATCCCCCATGTCAGTTCATCAGTCACATTACTATGATCCCTCATGCCTTTGTTGAGGATTCCTCATTGCCTCAACTCTAGTGGGCCCTCTTCTGTCAACTCCAACACATTTACTCAAGGAGAGTGGCCTAGAGGTAGTGTACCTTGGTTCCATCTTTCATCATTGTTTGGTTCCTTGTATCAAGGAAATGGAATGATCATTTCCCTTTGAGTTGGTTGTTTCTCGTGTTCTCGACTCCAACTCATTATCACACGATCGAGAATTGTTCACCTGATTGTTTGGTGATCCAACAGATTACACCAGTATTCCCTGGGTGTGTATGAGACGTTCTAGATATGATGAGGGAGTGACCCTTCTAGTATCCCCACGCATGCCTAGATGCCCATAGCTCATGATCCAACCTCAGATGCAGTTCAACAAATTTTATGGGTTTTGTTTCCACTGATTGCAGTTCCCATAACATGCATGTCTCCTTCAGATGATCCATTCAGATCTTTAGAGCCTTTTCCTATTAAGCAGGGCCTCTCTGGTTGTGATCCCTAATCACCTTCTTAGGTTGAGGGGCATGCTGTCTCATATACTCATATCAACATATATTATTGATCAAGTGCTAAAAAACCAGCTCAAAATTCAAAGTTATTAGATTGGTTTGGAACCTAGATGACCGCAGAGTGCTCGTCATCCTGAATTTGGCACAACTTGTTTAGCATGAAATGGACTATGTATGACTCCATAAACGAGTTCTATTCACTTTCCCAAATAGGTGAATTTTCAAAAAAATTGACACCCTAGTCAACAGTTGTACTATTGACGTGGCACTGACTGGCAAGCGTATATGGTAGTTTGACTTAGTCAATGGGCTCCTTCGGTGAATGGGGTGCTGACAAGTGGAATGGTATTATTGGTCGAATTTCCATATTTGTGATTGCTTGGAGTGGTGGCCAACCACGGGTTGACACGTGGCCCAGCCGAACACTGCCACATGGCAGTCCAGGAGGCCACCAAAAATTTGGTTATAGTTTGGGCAGAGGCAACAAGGGTCAAACCTGTGACCTCCCAACACAAATACATAGCCTTTACAAATAAGCCACAACGGAAGTTCTTAACCGCTATGTTTAAGCATTGTATTTAAAGTTTCATGTTCGCGTTGTTTGGGGAATGGGCTAGTCCGTGTGGGGCCAATGCATGGGTCCACCACCGCACATGACCACCACGAGGAGGAGTGGGGGCCTGACCATCAGGGGCAGGAATTTGTCCTTAGCCCTTGGCACGTGGCCACAATTTTAGGTACATAGGCATTAGTGGACATTTAAACTGTCCGACAATTTCTCCTAGTTTTCGGTGAAATTGTCGCTCTGTTAGCGCATTTTTGGGGCACAATTATAGGATGATGCCTAATTTTGGGGAATTAGTGGTGCGATTAGTAGAATATTGGGAAATTCCATAAATTCTTCATTTATTGACCAAATCAGTAGCATAAAGAGGCCGCATATGCATTTTGTGCATTCTAGAGCGATTGGAATAGGTTTCAGAGCATTCTGAGCATTGTACACTGATGTATTCACATTTTTTATCATAATAGAGTGGTCTAAGCCATTGGAAGTTGGACCAAGGAGATATAGACTAGGAGGGGTGAACTCCTTCATCATGTGTTGTTGTGATACTATTTATGGTGATGTTAATGTATGTCATATGTTTTTATTCAGTCACTTTCTTATGTAAATTTACACATAAAAATTACATAAAAACACTCAAAATACCATGTTTAAACTTGCAAAAAATATCATAAATCCTCAAGAATTTTTAATACAATATGAAAAGGAATTTTAGTATAGCAAAACTAATTTTGTTAATCAGATTAAGTTTGGTATCAGAGCTCTTTGTTTTATTTATGCAAGAAGGATTTAACTATTTTCAGGTGAATGTCATGCTTACAAGGTTAAAACTCAAGAGAGGAGAAGGGAAGTTGGTTGAAAGCCTTGAAGTTGGGTCAAGAGGAAGGAAGGAAAGGTTTCCACAATATCCACCACCGGTTCTTCCTTAAGTTGTAGTTGAGACTCCAATGAGTATTTCTCATGAAGGAGAACCTACAAACATGATAGAGGATGAGAAGGTCTTCAGGAAGGCTTTCTTTTATATGATAGATATGGTGAAGGTCCTCTACGAGGAAAGGATACCAGACTCCAGGGTGAAATCTCCAAACTTCCCAAAGGATAAGGTTCTTTAGGAGGAGGAGGTAATGGAAATGGGGGTAAACCTCCACCCTCTCCACCATCTTCTTCATATTCTTCTTCACAAGCATCTTCACCCTCTTCCACTAACACAACCCTTACTCATACTCATCAACATACCTCAAAAGGAACTAGTAAATCACCCTTGTTAAAACTTGATGTTAAATTTTAAGTGCTCATGTATAATGGTGAAGTGAATGTAGAGAAGTAATTGGATTCGTCAGTTGGAGATTGATTCCAGAATTCAAAACCTTCAAGAGAATGACATAAAGATTCAATTACCTTCCTTGAGGATGGAGGGCACAACACTAGTATGGTGGGAAACAAAGACACAAGAGGAGATAAAAGAAAAATGGTAAGATCTCAATTTCTTGGTATGATATCATTGCTGCAATTAAAATACGATTCTACCCTCTATCTTATATGGAGAAAGCCATCATGAATTGGCAAAACTTTAGACAACTTAAAGGTAAAAATGTGCAAGATTACACCCAATAATTCAGAAAAGGTCTCTAATGTTAGGTGTAGATTTGCAATCATAAGACACATTGCTGAAGTACATAGGGGGTTTACAGATTTACCTTATGTGTACTATCCTTATGTTAATCCCAATAATCTAGATGAGGTGTGTGTGCAAGTCATTCATCTTGAGGCAAGAGGGAAAAACACTCTAGAACAGAGTAGTCAAAATCCATTTAAGGGTAAATATAAAGAAAATGGTTTCAAAGGAAAGAAAAATATATCCGTTAAGAAAGAAGGAGAGAAAAAATATGTAAACTTTGTTCCAAAGAGGGTCATGATGAAGCTAATTGTTGGCAACTTCATCCTACGATGAGGCCTAAGAAATTCAACAATAAAGGAAAAGAAAAGACAATTGTTGTCATTCAAGAGGATTTGGGATTCGATTTGGGTGATGAAACTAAAATTCATGTGAGGATAATCTCAAAACATACAAAAATCGACACATTATTTGATAGTGGGTCTCAACCTAAATTTATATTTGAAGACTTAGTCAAACAACTTAATCTTGAAACAATTTTATACCCCAAGCCATATTAATTGGGTTGGATATGCAAGGACACAAACTTACAGGTTACAATAAAATTTATTCTTCGATTTGCAATCACATCAATCTACATTGACGAAGTTGAATTAGATGTTGTACTGCTTTATATATCAGGAATTGTTTTGGGTAGTCCTTACCTCTACGATAGAAAATAAATATTATATCATAATGAAAGAAAGTACCACTTGTTAAAATATCGTGTGGAGTATATTGTGAGAGCCCATTGCAAGAAACTAAATCTTTCATTAGTTAATGTAGGGAAATTGAGAATACTAGTGAATTCAAGAAAGAATTTTGTGCTTCTTATGATCAAACCCAATGTTGATATTGATTATGAAGCGTTTGATGGTTGTAATTCAAAATTCAAAATTGATTTGGTTGATTTAATTAACCATGATGATGAGGTGTTTTAGAAAGCAAAGGGATTTCCTCCCAAGAGGAGAATCCAACATGAAATACCAGTGCAACAAAAGTGTCTTCTTCCTAACATTGACATGCACCAAATGTCAAGAAGGGAAAGTGCAGAAATAGCAAAGCAAATCCAAGGATTGTTGAACAAAAGGATCACCCCACCATCTCCTTTACCATGTGGTGCACCTATTGTTTTGGCGTCCACGAAGAATAGGGGGGAAATTTTAAGCATGAAAATTTGTCTTAAAGTTTAGAAAGCTTGGTGAATCTTACTAGTCCCGAAATTGCAAATTATAAAATGTTTGTTAATATATTTGTAAAAAAATTCAAATTTATAATAGTTTTATATATAATATTATATATAATTTTGGAAATTTTTAAGGCAAAATAATTTTATACTTTAAAATTTGGGTGAATCATTTTTAGAAAAAAATGGATATTAACGAATCTTTTTTTTTGGAAAAACCATGGAAAATTAGCCCACTTGTGAATATTAGCCCTTAAAACTTTCCATGATGGAGAGCATTTCATTAAATGGGACTCTAGGAGTGGCTATCAACAAAGTAGATTTGTTGAAGGAGACATATGGATGATGACATTCAAAACCAAGCAAGGTTTGTTTGAATGGCTTGTTATGCTTTTTGGTCTTTGGCATGCTCCTACTACTTTCATGCATATGAAGAAAGATGTATTGAAGCCATTTATAGACATGATGGTCTACTTGGATGAAATTTTCATTTTCAAAAAAAATCATTATGAGCATGTCATGTGTGAGAAAGAAATACTTGATGTTATATGTCAAGAACATTTGTTATTGAAGATGTCAAAGTATGTGTTGGGTAAAACTTCTTTGATGTACTTGGGCCATAATATTGGAGAAGGTGAGCTGAAGTTAGACATCTCCAAGATTGATACCATTATGGATTGGTCAATTCTCAAGATAGTCATTTGGATAAGAGGTTTTTGGGGAGCACCCCAACGTTGGAGGAAAAATTTTGTTAAATTTTCTTCTATTGTAGATCATTTGCATTCTTTCACAGTTGTGCAAAAGGTCTTCATATGGAGAGGCAAACAACAAGAGGCATTTGATGCTTTGAAACAAAATATTAGTTCAGCCTTTATACTTGCTCTTCTATACCTAAAAAATTCATTTGAGTTTCAGGTTGATGTATGCTTCTATGCCATGGGTGCAATATGTATGCAATATGGTAAGCCCATTTCATTTCATTCAGAAATTTTCAATGGTGCAATGTTTAAGTTGTAGCAACAAAGGCACTTTCATTGGATGGGTTTTCTTCTACTATTCAACTTGGTAAAAAGGAATAAGAAATTTATAAGCGACAAGTTTGTTGATGTACTTTCTAGGCCTACAATTTGCATAACTACTTTCCTCAAGCATCATTTTATTTTGCATGAAATTTATGTTCAACAAAATACATACTTTGAAGATGTAAATTCAAGCTTGAGTCAAAGGAATCAAGTAGAGGAATTTGTTTATCATTTGCATCATAATGTTTTGTATCATCATGGTAATAAGGATGTTTCTGTTGTTGGTAACATGGACAAAGACAAATGGTTCATTGAACAACTCCGAATGGTACATCAAACAATGCCAGATCAGCTTGAAAAGAGAAAAGGCAAGTATAAAGTAAGGCATGACAAGCATCATATAGATCACAAGTTCCAAGTCAGTGATGAACGGATCAGGATTGAAAAGGTGAGGGAATTGTACCATCACCTGTTGGAGAACTGAGAGTGGTATTTTGTTGTCCAAAAGGCTTCTAGTGGGGAGGAAGGATCAGATGCTCAAAAAATAGCTCAAAATTCAAAGTTGTTAGGTCAGTATGGAACCTAGCCGACCATGTAGTGCTCGTCATCCTGAATCTAGTGCAACTTGTATTGCATGAAATAGACTCTGTATGACTCTAGAAATGAGTTTTGTTCACTTTCCCAAACATGCAAAGTTTCAAAAAAATTAACAACCCAGTCAGCAGTCTGTACTATTGACATGGAGCTGAATGGGCATGGTATGGGGCAGTTTTACTTAGTCAATGGGCTCCTTTGGCGGATGGGGTGCTGACAAGCGGCATTTTATTATTGGTCAAATTTCTGCATTTGTGATTAGTGTTGGGTTGTGTTATATTATTTCCACGACTAACCTACGTAGTGAACCAGGGGGTTAGAGGGGGGCGGGTAGCCCCCCTCTACGGGGTTCGGGGCAGCGCCCTGAGAATTTTTTTTTTTGGACCCTATATTAGGTTGGGCGAACCTAACTATGGTTTTCAGTCCATGGTTTTGGACGCGATGGTTTTCGGTCCATGGTATTGGATGCTTCGGCATGTATAAATATGTATTGTAACATTCAAAGGAAAAAAAAATGAAAAATCAAGCTGGTAGTCTCGGTTTTGAGATCCAGTGGGAAATCTCTGTGTATATGTGTTTTATGTGTTATGCTCTCGCATTCTTATTTTTCCTGTGATTTAGAATTCATATGCAGGTAATTTCTGTACGGGGTTAAAACCTACATTTGGTATCAGAGCTGTTTTGGCTTCA
>APFE031758881.1:590-76813 GCA_000404065.3 Pinus taeda | reverse complement strand
TTTTTTTTTTGGACCCTATATTAGGTTGGGCGAACCTACCTATGGTTTTCGGTCCATGGTATTGGATGCTTCGGCATGTATAAATATGTATTGTAACATTGAAAGGAAAAAAAAATGAAAAATCAAGCTGGTAGTCTCGATTTTGAGATCCAGCGTTAAATCTCTGTGTATATGTGTTTTATGTGTTATGCTCTCGCATTTTTATTTTTCCTGTGATTTAGAATTCGTATGCAGGTAATTTATGTACGGGGTTAAAACCTACAATTAGTTGTAGTGGTGGCCAACCATGGGCTGACATGTGGCCCAACCGAAAGCCGCCACATGGCAGCCCAGGAGGCCACCAAAAATTTGGTTATAGTCCAGGTAGAGGCAGCGAGGGTCAAACTCGTGACCTCCCAACATAAATACATAGCCTTTACCAATAAGCCACGATGGAAGTTATTAACACCTATGTTTGTGCATTGTATTTAAAATTTCATGTTGCACTGTTTGTGGAATGGGCCAGCCTATGGTTACCCAACCGTACACAACCACCGCAGAGGAGGAGTGGGGGCCAGGATGATGGGGGCAGGTTGTTGGCCTTAGCCCCGAGTACGTAGCCCCCCCATGTGGCCACAATTTTTGGTTCATAGTCGTAGCAGACATTTAAATTGTCTGACAATTTCACCTGGTTTTTGACGAAATTGTCGCTCTATTAGTGCTTTTTTGGGGAGAAATTGTAGGATGATGCTAGATTTTGGGGAATTTGTGGTGCGATTATCAGAAGATTGGGAAAGGCCATAACTTCTTTATTTTTTTACCAAATCAGGAGCAAGAAGAGGCTGCACAGGCATTTTTGGGCATTCTGGAGTCATCAAAACAGGTTTCAGAGCATTGTAAACTGATGTATTCACATTTTTTAGCATAATAGAGAGGGTCAAACCATTGGAAACTGTACCAAGGAGACGTAGCCCAGGAGGGGTGAACTCCTTCATCATGTGCTATTGTGATACTGTTTATGGTGATGTTAATGTCTGTTATATGTTATTGTTAAGTCATTTGTTTATGTACATCTGCACATAAAACTTACATTAAAAGACTCAAAAACCAATGTTTAAACTTGCAAACAATCTCATAAATCCTCAAGAAGTTTTAATATAATCTAAAAAGAAATTTTAGCACAAAAAAAAATAATTTTCTTAATCAGATCAATTATTTAGTCTTGGAATTTGTTTTTCTAGGCACATTATGTATATGGGAATCATTATATCATTGTATCACTTTCTAGCCCATTGATGCCAACATATCATGTATCATGTATCATGTACTTTGTAGCACAGTCCAACATTGTTGGGAACATCGTTATTATTTGTACTCAGTTATCTCAACATGGGTATGCCTCCCCCACCTCATTCGATATCATGTAATCCAAAATAAAAGGACACTTATATAAGCTTAATAGGTCTCATCCCCTCCATTTCTCCATCTTTCCTTGCATTGCTTCAACTCTCTCTCTCTCTCCCCTTTGGTGTCTCGTTGAAGTGTAACCTAGAACGTATTTTGGTCATACGATTTTCTCTTGATGCTCGTACGTTGGGGGGAATCTGTTATCACCTAAAAAATGACCACCTAGCCATTTCTAACAAGGTGGATCGAAATACACCATGTAGGATTAATTTTACCAAAGTAAAATCATTTTCACCATAGGAAATATTTAGTAAACCATTTTTATTAAATTATTTCTATTTAAAATTTAAAATTTCATAATATAATATATTATAAAATTTTATTATATTATGGGAGATTTGTGGGATTGATTCTTGTGGTGAAAGAAGATGACAAGCAGTGGAAAAATCGAGATCGCGAAATTTAATGGTAAAAGTTTTGATTGTGGAAACTCAAGATGGAGGATATGCTGGTGGATAAAGTTCAGTGGATCAAGATAGATATAGTTACTAAACCAATGACAATGTGAGATGAAGACTAGGCGAGGTTGGATCAGAAAGAAAATAACATAATACGATTGTGATCTCAGATTTAGTATTTTTGAATGTATAAGGGGAAGCTACAATGAAGTCTTTGTGGGACAAGTTAGGGACTTTGTACCAATTTGTCTCTAGTGAACAAACTGTTCCAACAAAAAAATTTGTATAACCCTAAGGATTAAGAATGGATACTCGATGACAAAGCATTTGAACACCTTTAAGTGCATCAATTTGTTGTGTCTCAACCCAATTCACGAGATAGTCTGGTCGTTGCAATAGGTAGCAATACAACTACCTTGAAGTTTGATGAAATAGTCTCATCCTTACTGTTTTGGGATATGAGATGGAAAAATATGGAGGGACAGAATGGAGTGCCTTTTCTGTACGAGGACAGTCCCAAAATAAAAACAAAAATAATTCCTCTGGTGGGAGATCTAAATCTCCAAGAAAACCTGTAAAGGTGTACTGGAAATGTGGAAAAGGACTAGAACTTCAAAAAGGAATGTAGATCTAGAGCCTTTGAGAAAGGAAAGGGATCTAATGATGCTCCTTTTTCATAGGAAAATACCATTTCAAGTGAATGTGGGGATGTGTACTTGGCTTATTCTTCAAGGACACATGTAGACCATGAGGCATGGTTTATTGACTCAAGTGTATCCTTTCACATCACTCCCCATAGTGAGTGGTTCTATGAGTATGATAAATATGATGGCGATAATGTCTTCTTAGGGGATGATAATATGGCTAGAATTGTCAGATGTGGAAAATTCAAGATGAAGTTACAAGGTGGAAGGATTAGAACACTTTCAGGTGTTCTACATATTCATGGATTGGCCAGAAATATTATTTTTGTACGCAAGATGGATGATGCAAGTGTAAAAACAATGTTCGAGAAATATATCCGCAATATGCTTCAGGGAACACTAGTATAGATGCAGGGAGTTCAGATTGGAACTATGTACAAGCTTCTAGGTAGCACTGTTATTGATGGGTGCAACAATTATGTGGTTCCTGAAAATGGAGCAGAAAATCTAGTGGTCTCTAGAGAAAAGACCATGCTATGTCATCAAAGGCTTGGAAATATTGGAGAGAAGGGCCTTTGAATACTTCATGGTAAGAGTATGGTAGAAGGTATGCCTAATTTCTCTCTAGATTTCAATTTCTATGAACATTGTTTATATGGAAAGCAGAATCGGGTGAGTTTCCCCTCTAGTGCTAAGAGGGTGAAAGGGATATTAGAGCTTGTTCACAATGATGTGTTTGGACCTATGTCACTTCCATCACTGGGTAAGTCTATGTACTATGTATCATTTATTGATGACTTCTTAAGGAATCCAGGGATATATTTCCTTAGGAAGAAATACAAAGTCTTTGAAAGGTTTAAAGAATTTAAGGGTCTCGTGGAAAACCAGAAAGAGAAGAAGATAAAGGTGTTGAGGATAGATAATGGTGGAGAGTTTTGTAAGAAGGAATTTGAAGAGTTTTGTAAGAAGTGTGGTATAGCTCGAAAAAATACTACTCCATACAAATCTCAACAAAATGGAGTTGCAGAAAGAATGAATAGGACATTGATGGAAAAGGAATTAAGCATGATCAATGGTGCCATGTTAGGACAAGAATTCTGGGCAGAGGCAGCGGAGACTGCATGTTCCCTGGTTAATAGATCACCTGTTCCCTGGTTAATAGATCACCTTTATCAGTGTTGGAGGATAAGACTCCACATGAGGTATGGACTGGTAATAAACCCCCTCTTCCACATCTGAGGGTATTTGGCTATGATGCATATGTACATGTTCCAAAGGAGAAATGAAACAAGTTGGATAGTAAATCTAAAAGGTGCATGTTTATTGGGTACAACGATGGTTTAAAAGGTTATAAGCTTTGGAACAAAAAAATAGGGAAGGTTGTGTGCAACCGACATGTGGTGTTTAGAGAGGTGAAATACGTTATTAAACATGAAGTCCTACCAAAGGAACTTGAGAAGATAGATTTTGATCTAAAGGAAGAAGAATCAGACTTTACAGTAGAATAAGAATCAGAATATGAAGATCCACAAACTCCCACTGTGAGAAGATCAGTTCAAGAAAGAAGGCATCTATAAATGTATAGTCCATTTGATTTCTGTTCAAAATTTTCTTTATTTATTATTGATGATGATCCCATAATTGTCAGGGAGGCAATGGATTTAGACGATGGAAAACTCCAGAAAGAGGCCATGGTTGATGAAATGCATCTTTAGACAAAAATGAGGCTTGGGATCTGGTGGAGTTTTCTGATGGAAGGAAACCCATTGGAAGAAAATGGGTGTTTAAGAAGAAGATTAATTTAGAAGGCAAGTTATAGAAATACAAAGCTTGGTTAGTAGAAAAGGTTATTCCTACGTGCTAGGAATTGATTTTGGTGATATTTTTTTTCTTGTTGCCAAGGTAGCTTCTATTAGATTACTTTTATTTGTTGTTGTTGCTTTTGATTTTGAGGTAGAAAAGATGGATTTGAAGACAAGATTTCGTCATGGGGATCTAGAAGAAGAGATCTACATGAAGAAGCCTGAAGGATTTACAGTGAAGCGAAATAGAGAACTAGCATGCAAGTTAAAAATGTCTTAGTATGGGTTAAGAAAGTCACCAAGGATGTGGTATCAAAAATTTGATACATATATACAAGGACTTGGCTTGACCAAAAGAAAAGAAAATCACCGTGTGTATTTTAAATTAATTGGGACAACGTTATTTATCTGGTCTTGTATGTGGATGATATGTTGTTGATTGGAAATGATAAAGAATTTAGCCAAGATTTGAAGACCCAATTTTCCTCCAAATTTGACATGAAGGATCTTGGTGCTGCAAACTATATTTTGGGCATGGAAATTAAAGGAGATCAGGCAAAGAGGAAACTCTAGTTAAATGAGATGAAATATGTTGAGACAATAATGCAGAGGTTTAATATGTAGGATAGTAAAATGGTCAAGGTTCCTAATCCTGTAGGTGTAAATTTATCAGTTGAACAATGTCCCAAGACATAATAAGAGGAAGAGGACATGTCTTGCGATCCATGTGCAAGTGCAGTTGGAAGCCTGATGTATGAAATGGTCTATACTAGACCAGACATTGGATATGCAGTGGGAGTATTGATAAGGTTTATGTCAAGAATAAGGAAGGAGCATTGGACAACAGTGAAGTGAGTTTTCAGGTATTTGCATGGCACTAGTGATTATGGTATGTGATACCAAGGAAGACTAGGGTTGGATAGATTTTTGGACATCAGTGGCTTTGTTGATGCAGACTAGGTTGGATATCTAGATTAGAGAAGATATACAAGTGGGTATTTGTTTAAACAATTTGGAGGTGCAGTTAGTTGGATGAGGAAGAGACAATTTTTAGTGGCACTTTCAACTATAGATGAAGAATACATGGGAGCCAATCATGCAAGCAAGGAAGCAGTTTGGTTGTAGAGATTGTGTTCAAGTATGGGGCTCATACAATGAGCTATAAATATAGACTGTTATAGCCAAAGTGAAATTTTATTCGCAAACAACCCTTCTTGTCATTCAAAGATGAAGAAAATTGTTGTTCAGTATCACTTTGTGAGGGATATGGTTGAGGACAAAAAGGTGTTGCTGGTAAAGGTGGACACTTTGAAGAATGTTGCAGATGCATTCAAGAAGTCTTTGAGCTCTAAGAATTTTTCTTGGCGTAGAGAAGTGATGGGAAGTGCAGGGTTGGACCAATGGCTAAGCCCAGAGAAAAATAGACCCTATATTATGTGGGTAGACCCACCTATGGTTTTTTGCATGGGTTTTGCACATTGTTTTGGGCATGATGGTTTTATGCCCACATTATTTTGTAGATCTGGTCAACGGAAATACATATATGTTCTAATCCAGGGTTAATGGATTAGGGTTTATGAATTATTTGACATGTATATATATATATGTATTGTAACATTGAAAGGAACATAATGAAAAATCAATCTGGTAGTCTCAGTTTTGGAATTTGGGGGAAATCTTTATGTATTTGTTTTATATTCACATCATTGTTTATTTTCTATTTTTAGAATTCATATGCAAGTAATTTATGTACAAGGTTAAAACCTACATACACCTCCTACATTTTTAAATCCTCTATAATATTTATGTGTTTATACCTTGAAATTGTCTTTAATTTTTAAATTGTCTCGAATTGATATGTTCGAATTTAATGTATATTTTATTATTCTTCTAGTCTATTAATTATATATGTTACATTATGCTTATGATTTGTAGGCCCTTAGAAGGCTGAAGCTAAGGATCAAACTGCAACATCGATCCCTCTGTGGGATGATGCTACTACTAACATCACATTGGAGGGTGTTACGATTTGTCATACGCGGATCGCAGAAGAGATACATAACATCCCTTCCAATTCATTGACTCATCGTAGTTTGTCTTTGATGCTAGTGTTGATGGTGCTGGTCCTACCAACATTCAAGGGATCACCCTATTATGAAGTCCCGACTAGACTTCACACTGTTTGGTGTGGGAGTTCCATGCGGTATGATGGCCCAATTTTCATTGTCTTAATAATTTGCCTCAACTCTTGCTTCTCAGCAAAGGAGAGTGGTTTGTTTTATCTTCGAGAAGTGAGTTTCACGTGCTTGGTGAGTGTAAGTGTAACTGTGTCAATGGTTCTTTCACTATGAGGGGAAAAGGTGAAGGTGAGTTCTAGGTTGAAAGGGATCAGTCCCAACTCGGCAAGGAACACACAACACAGAGGACATACACAACTTTCCGCAAAGCAATCCACTCAGATGTGGCAGTCACAACATACAAGGTAAGATAACACGTACAACACTAACAGATCAGTCTGAGACGAGTGTAATGGTTGTTACAACAAGGTTCATGTGAAAGGTCTGTCTGATGTCTAGCAGAGCAGTCAACACAGACAGGACAACATTAACAACATATACAACACATTTCCATTAATAGATTATCCATTAAAACAAATGAATCAGTTCAGATGTAGAACACATGGTTAAAGCAACATGCATTACAAGTGTTAAAGATCCATCTTACAACAAATACAATACATGTTAAAATGTGCTAGTCTATTGACAGGCTTCTGAATTAGTGAAAGTTCCAAGACACATCGTTACACCATACATCACTGACCCCATTAGCAGGGCATTGGATCCACTACTTACTCCTCAAAGAAAATATTACAGACTCTCTTGGCTATGTTGGAGGAGCTAAGGTGAAAAGTCCTTTCATGTACAAATGAGGGGGGTTTTATAGCCAAGGCTGAAACTGACCCTTGTAGCTGTTCAACTACCTTCATGACCATTTGACTTCCATGAATTTCTAACTTACATGACTCTGTGTTCAATAAGTGGGTCTCTTGGATTTCCACATTACATCACATTGATTGAAAACAAGCCCACAGTGGAGATGTGGGCAACATGACTTATGAATTGATTCGACATGACTTGACATGATAATGCTGGTACATTTGTGCTACTGCTGGAGTGCATGTCTAGCTAGAGTGTTGCTGCTGGAGTGCATGTCTAGCAAGAGTGCTGCTGAGTGATGGATGTCTTCATGGTGTACCATAGCTTCACCTCCGCATGGTGAAGTGTATCGAGTCTTCAATGGTCCATAGTTTGCTTGATGAAGCTTTAGCATGTTGTTCCTTGCTTTAATGCTCGAAGGCTTGACAGGATCACTTGTTCGCGAAGGTGCATGTTCGTCGCATTCGTCCGCTTCACATGCTTCATTCGTTCATCTGCGTCGCATGCTTCGTTTGTTCATCCGTTGGTGAACCTGTTCATCTGCATGTGCTCCCTTTGTTCATCCCATTTTTCATCTTGACATGTTTGCGGGTGTATTTATACCTGCAGCCGCTCATGAAGTGCCGACATCAAATCCAAAACCTCCTAGTCTACCATGACACATGATCATTCGGATGTGGGTGAGTAGGAGAGGCAGTAGGCTTGTGATGCAGGATGATGGCTCAGGGAAACTGCTGATGAAAACTGCGCAAGAGTCACTGAGAGATGGAGACAGACAATCTGAGTGGTAGTCACTGATTACAAGGCTGGGAGGCAAAATTGCACAAATTTTGGGAGGAACAGTTTATGCTGCTGGAAGGCAAGGTAGGCATGCTCTGCATATTCTCCAGAACGAATAGTCAGAAGGGGCTAGACAGCCAAATTTGTACAATTTTCCAGAGGAACGGGTTGGGCTGCATGAGGGGTCAAGAGGCAGTGATTATGCAATTTTTATAGAGAACTACCTGGGAGATTGGCAACTAGATTTATGTAATTCCCAGAGGGAACTTCTAGTTGGCTACTTGGGTCACTGGCAGCTAGATCTGTGCAATTCCCAGAGGGAACTGCTAGTTGGCTGCTGGGGTCACTAGTAGCCAGAATTGCACAATTCCTAGAGGGAATTGGCAATTGGATACTTAGTCACTAGCAACAAAAACTGTGCAATTCCGGGAGGGAATAGGTAGTCTGCTACTCGAAGCTACTAGTTGGGAAAACTACATTAAGGCTCGTAGGCCCATCTACTAATCATATCTATGTAATTTCTGAGCTGAGCTGACTAATGGGTAGTGGGAGGCCTGCTCATGAGAACTGCACAATTTCTGAGATGAACAACCAGTCGGCTGTCCAGGTGGCCAGCATGAGTGCTGATTGAATTTCTTGTGCACAACACAACTTGAAAGAACTAGCTTGGTGCTTCTGCGTTGTTTTGGTTGACAATCGATTGATTCTAAAGCAAGGTGATGGTCTGACTGTAAGGACTCATACGAGCTCACAGAGTGAGTTTGAGTGTGTGTTATCATCAAGTGAAACACTCCGAGGGAGGCTCCTAAATTGGTGTAGGCCAAAATTTTGGAGGGTGGTTGTAGTTGCTACAACACTTGGCGACACACTGGTAGAACTCCAGCTTCTCTATTTTGGTTCATTGCTAGCACAGGGCCTTAGTCTTTCAAGAAGTATTGAATTGATGTGTAGGTTACCTCAGTTTCCCCACTTACCCCATGGAAATACATGGTTCACCCTTTGCCAACTCAGTTAAACACAATCAAAAGTTCAATTTAGATCTTAGTGTTTCGAATCTGGGAAGGGTAGTTTAGTTCGGGAGTTGAAGATTTTCAGAGTATAAGTTTTCATCTCTAGTGTTGCTCCTTTGCCAGCATGCATGGAAAGTACCTTGATGGAGTCACGCAGGAACACACACATTGCTCCACTACCAACGAGCCTAGTCAGTACCCCAGTGGAGTCGCATGCTTCACCTCTTTACACAAGAAGCCTTTCTCTTCTTTTGCCTTTGTATTCTTCAAGATAACTGTGCATAGGAACTTATTTATTTTTGGGGTGGAAGAGGGATCCCGACTTATTCAGAGCAGAAGAGGTTGCTCCTTGAGAGAAGCATGTAAGACCTCTGACATAGGTTTGCTCATTTAGATTTTCCCCTTCTCCATTCTACTAATTGGATTAGCTTCAACACACAGAGCAGAAGGCTAAGTATAGGCATGGCGCTTCCCAGTGTGGACATAGCTTCATGGTTGGACCAAAGCTTCCCTTACATACGGTTTGTATTTTCCATTAGGACTTCATCGGCCAAAGGTTGTAACCAAGCACAGAGAAAGTGGACATAAGACTAGCCAAGTGTTGCAATGTCACAAGTCTCTTCAAATTTCAGCCACATTCTCTATTCAAAAGCCATAATGTTGTAGTTGGCAGTGTTGGCATTATGACTCAGGCTTAGCACTATGACATAGGTGTTGTCCTTGATGGCAACTCACTCAGATGATAGATCACATTTCAGGCTCTCAGAATAAAAGAAAAAGATATATACACAGTTTCCACTTTACCAAGTCGCGTATACACGTGGGATCACCGATCAAAAGTTGCTTATGCGTATGCACACACTTTCATGCATGCAAAAGTGTGTACATGTGAGAAAAACTTACTTTTAGTCCATAGTATTTGGTCCTTGGTATTTGGACCTATGGTTTTGGACCATGGTATCATGTCCAAAGTGTTGAACCCAGGTATTGGGTCCCAAGTATTGGTTCTAAGTGGTTTTGGACGAGGGTATTGAGTAAGGCCTAAGACTATAAAAGGGGAAGGAGATCATTAGGCAAAATCACTCATGGAAGGATTGAATATCTTATGAAGAGAAAGATCTAGAATACTGGTCATTGGGCTATGGTGCATAGCTGGATCTGAACCAAGGAGGAACCTGAGCACTAGAAGAAGGACAAGTTCTATTGATGGGTCAAGATCTCAAGGCTTGAAGAGAAGTATCTTTGTGTGATTTTGATCTATTATATTTGGCACATGACTTGATCTATAAATCTAATAATCTGGGTATAATTGATGTTTGAATAATTGAACAGGGTAAATTATCTTTTATAGATCTGTACGCAGGTTCGGTGCAGCAAAGGCATGTATACACGTTGGTTTGGTAATTCAAAACAGCATGTACACTGGTTTGCCTTAATACAGAAGCATATGCATGTAGGTTCTTCATCTTGAAGTAGCATACGTCTCATAAAATATGTTTTAGCTACTTCTGTTTATTGTTGCAGTATTCTGGGTTCAGGATTGGTTTCTGGTTACTATTACTATATTCTGGTTACAGCATTCAGAGAAGTGATTGAGTGATTCCATTTTGATTGGTGCAAAGGGGATTGCTTGATGTAGATATATTTGATGTTTGATTGATGTTACATATGGATCCAGTCTGAAAATTTATGAAACGTGGTCCCTGGAAGAAAAGAGAAGGTTGTAGCCTTTTGTAGGTTAGCACCTCCGTACTAGTGCATCAGCTAGTACAAGAGCTAAGGGGGTTGTAGCTCCATTCCAGGAGAAGCTGGAGAACAAGAGAAGGTTGTAGCCTTCTACAGGTAGAAGCCTGAATACTAGGATAAGACTGCACCAGTATAGAAATATTATAAAAAGATGTTTCTTATTAACAAGAAGATAGAGAAGAATTGTAGCAGGTGGTTTTCACCCACATTGGGTTTCCACCTTATATCTTGTGTCCATATGTGTGATGATCTATTCTGTTTACTGCTCTTGTTTACTGTTCTTATGGTTAATGAAAGTTCTGATGCACTGATTAAAAATCAAATGGATTAATTAAATCTTAAGTTTACAGGTTATACGCTAGTTGCTATAGTCGCAGTTGTGTGTACACAGTGGTTTCCATATCTGAAGTAGCGTATATCAAGTTTGAAAATAAAAAATTATTTGACTTGATAATACTGATTCACCCCCCCCCCCCCTCAGTATTATTTCCAACAATTGGTATCAAAGCAGGTCCTTCAGAAGAACCTTGATTGCTTGAAGGAAGATCTATCATCATGAGCAACTACGAAAGGGAGGCACCCATCAGGCCACCAATCTTTGATGGCAGCAACTTCATCTATTGGAAGGTAAGAACCATAGCCTATCTTCAATCTCTTGGTGTAGAAGTTTGGGATATCGTGGAAGGAGGATACACATTCCCATCAGCAACTCCTACAGATACAGCTGGTAAAAAGCAGTATGAAACAAATGCAAAGGCTATCAATACTACATTGGGGAGTCTATCTCAATCATGCAGCTCAAAATAGCCAAGAAAATATCGGACAAGATCATCCTAAGCTATGAAGGAGACGATCAGGTAAAACATACAAACTACAATCTCTCAAAATTCAATATGAAACTCTTACAATGCACAATGATGAAAGTGTGGCTAATTATTTCTTACAAATAGATGAGATTGTTAATCGCATGAAAATTTTGGGTGAAGAGATAAAAGAATTTACTTTAGTTGAAAAGGTTCTAAGGTCCTTGTCTTCTAATTTTGAATCAAAAGTTTCTGCCATAGAAGAAAAGAAGAATCTTTAGAGTATTACGATGTCACAGGTACACGAAATCCTAGCTACCTTCGAAATGAGAAAAGGAGGGCCATCAGACATGAGAGAAGCTGCATTCAAAGGAGAATACAATGAGTCAAGGCATACGTCAAAAGGAGAGGAAGAATCAAACTTCGTCAAGAACCTTCAACGGGGTTCTGGAAGATTCAGAGGTAAGCTACCTTTCAAATGCTTTACTTGTGGAAGAGTCGGTCACTATGCAGCCAAACGTCCTCATAAATATAAGCTTGATAAAGGTAAGGAACCAATTAAATGGAATAGAAAACAGAACGTAAGTAAGAAGAGTTATTATACACATGAAGATAATAATGGACTTTCAAATAGTGATGAAGATGAATATGGTAATGATGATAGACTTTTGATGGCTTTCGAAGATGACGATTTCTTGGATGCTATAGATGAAGATGATCTCTATGAAGAAATTTCTAAGCTTAAAATCTATTTAGAAGAAAAGAATAGGATCATAGATACTCTGATATTCCAACTTGCTGAAAGGGAAAAACACAATGAAAAGTTAGAATGTGAAATTGTGGGACTTAGAAAAGAAATTGAGAAAACAAAAGCTCTTAATCTTAGATTTGCTAAAGGATTTGAAACTTTAGATGAGATTATCAAAGTGCAACGTTCTCCTCTAATCAAGAAAGATCTTGGATATCTAAAGAAGCATCTCAAGTGCAAAAGACATCCACCTCCAAAAGTTATCTTGATACAGTAAGGAGAAGTGAATAAAGGCATAAAGTAGATCACTAGGTAAATCAGGGTCAATCTACTTCAAGGATGAACAGAGATCACCAAGTAAATTGGGGTCAATCTACTTCAAGGATGAACAGAAGCTACAACCAGCCTCAAGTAAATCATTCTCAATTTGCCTCAAGAATGAATATCAATGGAAACGACAATCACCTAGATGGTAGATTTGATAATTGCAGGAATTTCTTTAATGGCCAATGTTTTTCATGTCATAATTTTGGACAAAAAGCCGCTCAATGTGTTGCCTACAAGACCATCATGACTCAAGAAGCATGAAATCAAAGGAGTGTGATTGGGATCATGAAAAGGACCTACAATAACTTTTCTTCTCTTGAAAATGAAATAGAATGCTCTATTTGTAACAACTTCGATCATGAAGATTCTGAATGCAGGAGTCAGTTTTGGCAAACATCTCAGAAGGAGCAAGCTTCATTAGGTCCCAAAACATGGAGAAAGAAAGAACCACAACCAGAAAAATGTGGTATAGCCTTATATGTTGAAGGATAGGAAAATCATTGGTACATGGACTGTGGATGCTCGAAACATATGACAGGTGATAAAGAAAAACTTCAATCATATAGTGCCTTAGAAAAGGAAAGGAAGGTCTCATTTCGAAATGACACCCCTGCTCTCATAAAAGGTAAAGGCTCTGTTCTTTTGAAAGAAAAGGTCAAAGCTGGAAATGTTATGTATGTTGATGGCCTAAAGCATAATCTATTGATTGTTAGTCAAATGTGTGATCAAGGAAATGAGGTAATATTTCGATCAAATGGATGTATTGTTCATGAGCTTGATACAGGAGAAATAGTGATCATAGGCATAGGAACTCCAAATAATTTATACATACTCAAAGGAGGATAGCAACAATGTTATCTAAGAAAAAATGATGAACATTGGTTATGGCACAGAAGACTGGGGAATCTTAGCTTCTCGTAGATAAGGAAAGCATGCAAATATCAAGTGGTTCATGATCTCCCTGACATCATAATTCTAGACAATACAATCTGCAAATCTTGTCAGTTTGGTAAGCAAACCTGAACTAATTTCCCTGAGAAGGAAGGATCAGCTAGTAAGCCACTTGAACTTGTCCATACTGATTTATGTGGTCCATCAAGGAAAAAGTCTCCTTGAGGAGAAGAATACTTTATATTGTTCATTGACGGCTTTTCCTGGATGTGTTGGATAGGACTTTTGAAGCATAAAGAAGAAGCTTTCAAAAAGTTCAAAGCATTCAATGTCTTGGATGAAATGAATTAGATCACATAATCAAATGCCTCAGGTCTGATCGAGGAGGGGAATTTACCTCGGATGAATTTTTTGATTTTTGTGAAGAACATGGAATAAGAAGGGAATTCTCTACTGCAAGGACTCCTCAGCAAAATGGAGTAGTGGAAAGGATGAATAGAACGGTTCAACAAATGGCTCATGCTATGCTTGATGAGTCTGGAACTCCTGCAACCTTCTAGGGTGAAGCTGCATTTGCTGCTGTCACTATTCTCAACAAAACAAACGTCCGGGTAAACAACACTCAAACTCCTCATGAACTTTGGTATAAGACTCCTCCTGTAAAATACTTCAAAGTTTTTGGAAGCAAACGTTACATCAAAAGAACTAATGACAACCTTGGCAAGTTTGAACCTAGAGCAGATGAAGGCATTCTCCTTGGTTACTCTTCCCGAAGTAAAGGATATAAGTGTTACAATAAAAGACTTGGAAAAATTGTTGAAAGTATTGATGTGTTGGTTGATGAAGAAGGAAACAATTCAAAACAGATAAAAACCGAAGATTTTGAAGACGAAGAGGACTATTCGTCAACATTATATCAGACTAATGCTGAAGAAGAAAATTATGAGGCACCAAAAGAACAAATAAGAATAGAAGAAAAGACTCCATCCAGGTATGTTCAGAAGAACCATCCAAAGACTCAAATTTTGGGGCAAAAAGAGGCAAGTGTTCAAACAAGAAGAACTATAACAGAAGCTTCAAGCTATGTAGCATTTCTCTCCTCCATTGAACCATGAAATGTAAGTGAAGCATGCAAAGATGAATGTTGGATCAAGGCCATGAATGAAGAACTTGAGCAGATTGAAAAGAGTAACACTTGGGAATTGGTTCCTAGACCTAATGATAATAATGCCATAGGGACCAAATGGATATTGAAAAACAAGCTGAATGAAAATGGAGATGTTCTTAGAAACAAGCCCAGACTTGTTTGTAAAGGGTATGCTCAATAAGAAGGTATAGACTCGAAGAAACTTTTGCACCGGTTGCTAGACTTGAAGCCATAAGAATGTTCCTTGCTCTTTCTAGATTTCAGAAGTTCAAAGTATATCAAATGGATGTGAAATATGCATTTTTAAATGGAGACTTAGAAGAAGAAGTGTATATTGAGCAACCAGATGGCTTCATCCTTGGAAATGATCCAAAACATGTATGCAGACTTAAGAAGGCACTCCATGGTCTTAAATAGGCTCCAAGGGCTTGGTATTATCATCTGGACAAATACCTCCATCAACAAGGCTTTTCAAAAGGATCATCAGATAACAATCTATATATAAAAATTAACAATGATAAATTTCTAATACTTGTTGTGTGTGTTGATGATATCATCTTTGGTAGCAATGAAAAAGCCATGAGTCAAAACTTTGCCTTGGTGATGCAGAATGAATTTGAAATGTCCCTACTTGGTGAGCTCACATATTTTCTTGGTTTACAAGTTCAACAAAACAAAGACGGTATCTTTCTATCACAAACCAAGTACCTCAAGCAGATCTTGAAGAAATATGGCATGGAAGATTCGAAACTAGTATGTACCCCTATGGTAACAGGATGCAACCTCAACACAAATGATGAATCAACAACAGTACATCAACCAACCTATAGATCCATGATTGGTAGTCTACTCTATCTGACAGGTACCTGACCAGACATCATGCATGTAGTGGGAATAGTTGGAAGATTTCAGGAAAATCCAAAAGAAGCACACCTTTAGGCGGTTAAAAGGATTTTCAAATATCTTCAAGGAACACAAAACTATGGCTTATGGTATCCTAGAGATACAGATCTCACACTTCATGCATATACAGATGTAGATTGGGCAGGAAGCGTGGATGACAGAAAAAGCACTAGTGGTGGTGCATTCTTTATGGGTTCCATATTAGTATCTTGGTTCAACAAGAAACAAAGTTCAATTACATTATCTACAGCTGAGGCAAAATATGTGGCTGCTGCATCTTGCTGCACATAACTCCTTTTGATGACACAAACATTCAAGACTTTCAAATCACTTGTACTCCACCTATCTCCATTTTATTTGATAATACAAGTGCAATTAGTATTTCAAAGAATCCAGTCATGCATTCAAAGACTAAGCACATACCTATCAAATATCATTTTCTCCAGGAACAAGTGGTTGAACAAAAGGTCAAATTGGAGTATGTTCCATCCAAGGAACAGGTTGCTGATATATTCACCAAACCATTGCCCAGGGAGACATTTGAATACCTCAGACAAAAGCTGGGAGTAGTTGATGCATCATCTTGCTATTGAAACTTATCTGTTTCAGAGAAAAGTGGTTGTACGCGAGTTTGATGAGAAGCATCTGCATACATATTCTAGTTTCTGTGGATACAGTCACGTATATGTTGATTTGAAGAAAAATAGTGGGCCAGACTTAGGATGAAAAGAGTCTGACATGGGTATGACAGAGACCATCTGGCACAAGTTCAGGGAGAGCATATACTTCTAATAATGCATTGTTGGCATTATCTTAGAAGATCTTGGTTCAATTTCACAATTGTTTTTGGTTTCAAGTGGAACAGGTGTTGAGGGAGAACACGGTTACTAGTCTGAATGATGATTGGCAGATGTTGTTGATGATAGTTGGTGATGACTATCATAGTCTTGTTGTAGATATTTTGTCTCTATGTCATATATATCATTTATCATCAAGGTCATGTAATGACCTATTTTGGTTTCCCCACTATGCTTGGGATGGATAATGTAATGTTCTTGTTTTATCATATGTAAACTTTTGATGTAATCCCACTTGGTTGGGTGGATGATTCAATATTGGTATATGCCCACTTGGTTGGGAGATGGATGTATGAAGGTCATTTATAGAGTCATGTTCTTTCTTGTAGAACATCTTTTTGTAGCCCTTGCCTACAGTCATGGGGGGCATGGACAACACAACAAAGAAGAAGATTTCAGCATGTAATCAGGGGGAGCATCACCCTTTTCCCTTGATGACAAAGGGGGAGAGTGACTTGGAGTGACTTGGGGTTGCCATCAAGTCCAAAGGGGGAGATTGTTGGCATTATGACTCAGGCTTGACACTATGACACAGGTGTTTTCCTTGATGGAAACTCACTTAGATGACATATCACAATTCAGGTTCTTAGAATAAAAGAAAAAGAGATATATGCAGTTTCCACTTTACCAAGCCGCGTATACACGCGGGATCACAGATCAAAAGTTGCGTATGCGTATGCATGCACTTTCATGCACAGAAAAGCGCGTACATGTGGGAAAAACTTATTCTTAGTCCATAGTATTTGGTCCTTGGTATTTGGACCTATGGTTTTGGACCATGGTATCATGTCTGAAGTGTTGAACCCAGTTATTGGGTCCCAAGTATTGGTTCTAAGTGGTTTTGGACCAGGGTATTGAGTAAGGCCTAATAATATAAAAGGGGAAGGAGATCATTAGGTAAAATCACTCACGGAAGGATTGAATATCTTATGAAGAGCAAGATCTAGAATATTGGTCATTGGGTTATGGTGCATAGCTGGATCTGAACCAAGGAGGAACCTGAGCGCTAGAAGAAGGACAAGTTCTATTGATGGGTCAAGATCTCAAGGCTTGAGGAGAAGTATCTTTGTGTGATTTTGATCTATTATATTTGGTGCATGACTTGATCTATAAATCTAATAATTTGGGTATAATTGATGTCTAAATAATTGAACAAGGTAAATTATCTTTTATAGATTTTGTACGCAGGTTCGGCGTAGCAAAGGCATGTATACACACTGGTTCGGTAATTCAAAACAGTGTATACACTGGTTTGCCTTAATACAGAAGTGTATTCACACAAGTTCTTCATCTTGAAGTAGCATACATCTCATAAAATATGTTTTAGCTACTTCTATTTATTGCTGCAGTATTCTGGGTTCAGGATTGGTGTCTGGTTATTGTTACTGTATTCTGGTTACAACATTCAGAGAAGTGATTGAGTGATTCAGTTTTGATTGGTGTAAAGGGGATTGCTTGATGTAGATATATTTTATGTTTGATTGATGTTACTTATGGATCCAATCTGAAAATTTATGAAACGTGGTCCCTAGAAGAAAAGAGAAGGTTGTAGCCTTGTGTAGGTTAGCACCTACGTACTAGTACATCAGCTAGTACAAGAGCTAAGGGGGTTGTAGCTCCCTTCGAGGAGAAGCTAGAGAATGAGAGAAGGTTGTAGCCTTCTACAGGTAGAAGCCTGCGTACTGGGATAAGACTGCACCAGTACAGAAATATTGTAAAAAGAAGTTTCTTATTAACAAGAAGATAGAGAAGCATTGCAGCAGGTGGTTTTCACCCACATTGGGTTTCCACCCTATATCTTGTGTCCATACATGTGATGATCTGTTCTGTTTACTGCACCTATTTACTATTCTTATGGTTAATGAAAGTTTTGATGCACTGATTAAAAATCAAATGGATTAATTAAATCTTAAGTTTATAGGTTATACGCTAGTTGTTGTAGTCACAGTTGCGTGTATACGCTGGTTTCCATATCTGAAGTACATATATCAAGTTTGAAAATGAAAAATTATTTGACTTGATAATACTGATTCACCCCCCCTATCAGTATTATTTCCAACAGGTAGCACTTATTTCCGGAAACAAAAATAGTAATATATCAAAAAAACAAAATGCACATGAACAAAAATAGTAATCAGAATAAAACAAAGCAAAAGAAAAGATAATAATCAAAACAAATCAAATGAAACAACAAGCAACAAGAAAACTATGTACATGGCACAGCCACAACTCGACCTATTGGAAATAATGTTTGAGATCTTGGCCATTGACGGGAAGGTTGTCAATCGTCCCATCGAGTGATTGAAAAAATATGTGTATGGGCTAAGCTTCTTGTGAACTATGTATGGGCCAATCCACAGGAACTGGAACTTCATGTGTTTTCCTTTGTATTCATGGGGTTTATCCCATTTCAGAACTAATTCATCCACATTGAAGCTAGCTTTCCCTGCAGGCTTCTTATCAAACCACCTCTTGATACGGTTCTGGTGGAATATGAATTTTTCTTTTTCTTTCATCCTTTCTTCTAGGCTCTTATGGAGAGCATCCATCCTACATCGAACCAGCTAGCAAAGGCTTGCCTTGGGATTCCTGGGAAAGCTGAAGAGCAGGCAAGTAGATATTTGGCAGGAGGATGGTTTCTTTACCATAGACTAGGAAGTATGGCAAGGTGTTCAGAGAGGGATTAGGTGTTACACGGTCATCCCATAGTGCATTCTTCAGTGCGATATGCCAGTTACGTTGTTCAGAGAAAACGATATTCACTATTTTACGAATGAGATTCTTATTTGTAGACTCTGCTAGACCTTTCCTTGTTGATAGTAATTTTATGAATGATTTAACACAATACCATTTTGTAATGCAAAATCATAGAGTTTCAAAGAAAAAAATAAGTTGCATTATTAAAAACAAGTGATATCGGAATGCCGTAGCGTGAGATGATATTCTGCTGGAGGAAGCTGATGACCTCTTGGTCGTTCACTTGTTTGAGCGGAACTGCCTCCATCCACAGCGTAAAGTAGTCATTTTCTATTAGGATATAGAGGTTTTGCTTTGATTAATGAGGGAAAATTTCCCCAATAATTTCTAGTCCCCACTATTGGAATGGTTCAGTCACTCCAACAGGGTGTAGTGGGGTTGCTGATCTTCGTGTTCCACTGGTGCACCGCTGACAGACCGGGCATTTGCAGGCATAGGCATGGACATCCTTGAATAATGTGGGCTATTAAAAAATGGCTCAGATAGCCTTGTTTGTTGTGATATTCCCTGCAAAGTGACCCCTGGTGGGTCCGTCAAGCAAATCTTGAAGTACCTTCTCTAATTCCTATGCCTCTAAGCACCAGAGCAAAAATCCATTACTATGCTTTATATAAAGCACTTCGTGCATCAACTAGTATGTTAATGCTTTCAAGCGTAATGCCCTATTTTGTCTGATAGAAAAGTGATAGGGTTTGGTGGCATGCTCAAGGTACCGGTGTATATCTTTGTACCAAGAGGTTTCATTTTCTGTGGCGGCTACTTGCCTTATTTCATAGATTTCAATCTCATTCTCCCAACCGGTGAGCTTTTCTTCACTCTCCTAGGCATGTACTACTTCAACTACAAGTCTGTAGAGCCCATGTCCTTTGATCATGCGTACAGGCTTGATTTCAAGATCATATTATTGCAAACCTGTCATCCAGTTCGCATGTAATTCTCCCAACTCTTTTTGTACAAGAAATGTATGCATTGCTGGGTGGGGAACGAAGACAATGCTGTGATTTTTTAACAAGTAGGGCCTAAAGTGTTTCACTGCCTTGTAAAATGCATAAGCTTGTTTTTCAATGGCAGAGTAGTTAAGTTATGTTCCCTGCATTCTTGTACTCATGAAAGAGATGGGACGTTCATCATTAGCTTCATCTTTTGGAGTGACTACTACAGCTAGCAAGTTTTTGGAAGTGAAGGTGTATGGCAGGAAATATTTTTTGAAATCTGGGTTGTACAGTGTGGGCACTTCAACAATGGCTTGGTTAATCTGGGTGAATGCATGCTTTTCTTTCTTGCCCCTGGTGTACACTGCATCTTTCTCAATCATGTTCTGCATGTGCTTGACTATTTGTGCATAATCCGAGATGAATTTCTGGAGGAAGTTTATCTTGCCCAAGAAGGACTGCATGCCTTTCTTGTTGACTGGGTGAGGAATGCATGTGATAGCTTGGACTCGGTTTGGATCCACCTTGTTACTGCTCTTGGAAATAATGTGTCCAAGGAGGTTCCCCTCCGACATGACAAATACGCTCTTTTTGGGGTTCAAGGAAATCCTGTATCTTCGACACCACTCAAAAAAATTTCTTTAGATGGTGTATGTAGTCTTCTCATCTTTGGGAGAACACAGTCACATCATCAAGTTATACCACCACACTTTGCCCAATGAGTCTTCGAAAGGTGATGTTCATAGCGTGGTGAAATGTTGCTCCTACATTTACAAGCCCAAATGGGATTCGTCTATAAGTGAACATACCCCACTTGTACAGAAAATAGTTTTGAGTCTGTCAGGTTCTGCTACAAGAACCTAATTGTATCCTAAAAAAACTTCAAGGAGAGAGAACATCTATGCCCCAGATACTTTTTGCAAGATATGGTCCATAGACGACACGGGCTAGTTATGTTTGTCTGACGTGCGGTTAACATTATAAAAATCAACACACAATTCGATTTCCTTGGAATTATTTCATACAGACACAAGGTTAAATACCCAAGTGGAATGAAAAAATTTGTATATGATCCATGCACCCAAAAATTTAGTAATCTCTTTCTGTATGAGGGGTTGAAGCGGCGAATGTACTTTTCTTAGATTCTGTTGATATGGCTTGACCCCTTCCTTGATTGGGATGATACGTTGGATGATCCATGTGTCATAAGTTTTCAAATCATCATATGTCCATGTGAAAACATCTTGGTACCTTTTGAACAAGCGGATGAAAGCTTGCCATTCTTGCTGTGTACAACATGTACCAAGGTTGACAAATTTCAGATCCTTTTCTATTCCCAGTTTTATCAATTCATGCCTCATGGTGGAATTGTCAGTCTTGCTATTCCTTGGCCCTTGGAACCGCTCTTGCAAGTTGTATATATTTTCTAGTGATACCACACCTTTTCTTATAATGTGGCCTTTCATGTCATCAACTCCTTCTTGTAGAGAGCGCTCGTGCTTGTTGTCATCTATTACTGCATCTTTGAAAATTTCAGTGTTGGCCATAAAATGTAGTATCTGTTAATCATCATTAAACACGCATAAGTTAGTTATGTTATCCAAGATAGATGGCTTGTACAAAATTTCAATAGTAAATCTATCCCTAACCGGTGACATTCTTGAGGCTGCATTTGCTAATGCATTGGCCGCCGCATTACGCGTACGTGGCACATAAATGATATTAAACACCTGGAAGTTCGGTATTAGTCACCATACCTCTTCTTGGTAGTTTTTTAGATGTGGTGATAAAAAATGAACGGTGTCACGTCCTTGTCGTACCAATATCTCTAAATCACCTAACACTTTAAGCATGGCCACATTGAGGTTGATCGATTTCTGCAAGCCCAATATGAGTGCTTCATATTCTCCTACATTGTTCATGCACTAAAAATCCAAGTGGCTTGAAACCAGATGCTTCTTGTTGCAAGGTTTGATCAGAACACACCCAGATCCTGAGCTATCATGTATCTTTGATCCGTCGAAGTACAAAGTCCACAACTCATTTATACATGAACTGCTTGATGTGCTAGTACTACTGCTACTCCTGCTACTATTGTTATAATGTGTTGTACATGTTTCATTACCATCAGTTGGGAAAGGAAGGAGTCCCAACTGTGTGTCCAGTGGGCTTGGAACTGACTGTGCAGGATAACACCCCAACACTGTTTCAAGGAGGTAGTTGTCGAACATGAGTTCTGCGAGAGCCAATAGTTCATTCTCACCATTGATGGGAGTGACATTATGCTTCATGTACCTCTCAGATTCTACCTGGATTTGGTTTCACTTTACCTTGCATGGAAGCCACATGTGGGACCAATCTGTAGAAAAATATCCATGCAACTTGCTAGACCAGTCGCTACTGAATAATAGACCATATGCTTTCAGAATGTCCACAACCACTATATTGATGCATTGGTGGACTCGACGATCATGGCATAGTCAGATGATCACATCACATAGTTCACCAATGGCTGGTACAAATGTCCTATCAAGTTCGATTATTCTTGCAGATGTTTCACTCTATTGTGCATTGATTCTGTTAGCAATGGAGAACGGCATGACATTCGCTGCCACACTAGAATCAATCAAGCAGTTGTGAACATTGTAGTTGAAGACTTCAAAAGATAGTAGGAATGGAGGGAAACCATCACAGATGACCAAGCTTGGAATCATCTCAACAACTTCACCATCACAAGCACGTCAAAAAGTTGGTCTCACCACAGCAGACCAAGTGTCAGTGATGTCTTGCAAGGCTTGCTCAAGCCATGTTGTCTCATATGAGTACATGTGCATTGTAATGTTTAGTCATGTCAAGTGTTAGCCAAGTGTCAACAGTTGGATGTAACAATCATAGAGTAGGTGAAAAGTCATGAGGGTAGTTAAACTGTCACAAAGGGGAATGCCAAGGTTCACCCCACCCTTTGCTATAAATAGTCCCTCATAACTCATTGTATAGGCTTTTGGTCAGTGAAGCTTCTACTAAGACTATTTTGAAGAAGGCTTGGATAGTATTGTACTGCGCCTTGGCTTATCCACTGCACGGAGCTAGTACATCTATTTGGAGGAGTAGGTGGATGTGGCTGTAATGTTCTACTGTTGGGGCTAGAAGGTTTACATGGATGTATTATATGACTATGACTTACACTTATTTATATAATAAGAGCCAACACATTTTCTTGAATATGTTGTTATTGTAGTTGGACTGCTCTGGTTGCTTTAATGATATGTGTTGTTCAACTTACATACTTGTGTATGAACTGATTCACATGAAATTATATGAATCTTGTTGTTAATGTGTTGCATATGTTGTTAATGTTGTCACCGTCCATGTCGACTGCTATGTTGGACATCAGACAAACCTTTCACTTGAACCTTTCTATAACAATTGTCACACTCGTCTCGGACTGATCCCTTTAGACCTAGACCTCACCCTCACCTCCTCCCCCTTTCGAAGTGTTGGAACCTCACATACACGTTCCTTGACTTATTGCATCAGACACACCTTTGCTACTAACAAAGTTATTCTACTTGCCTTTGTGCAACACTATAGTCAAGGCATTACCTTATGATCCATTGCTAGGACTCCTACACCAAACGATCTCAGGTGTAATTGGGACTTCTTACTAGGGAGATCCCCTTGACATGTTGGTGGGTCCAACACCGTCAACATTTATGGTGCTAGAAAGAGGGGTTGATGACATGTTGTGTCCTCTCATCTATTTTTGAACCTTTGCATATCTTTCATGGAGACTTGCACTCTTCTTCCCCTGAGGTGTTTTTCGAATTGTGAATATGTCTCCATCTCGGGGAAGCTTTTCGATCTCTTGTCAACTCACACATATGATGGTCAAGGTGAAGTGCCTAGCCTGAGCACTTGTATAACTTTCTTTTCATGATTTATGAGGAAGATGAGTCTTCTAACAAATAGGATGGTTTTTTTCTTGCATACACACTTCTTGAATCTCCATTTCCTTGGGTGCTCAGCGTACCAGCTGAAACTGTGCACTCACTTGAGCATTTTTCTAATCTCATTGAAGACACACTCTATCATTTTGATCTATAATATCTTGAAAAGGAAACTGTTACAGCAACGGAGGGCTCCGCATGAATTCGTTATTGATTTTTGGCAGTGCTTTTGTGACTTACAGTTTCAAGCTCTGAAGAGCTAGATGAAGTTTTCTTATCTTTGGGACTGGTTCAAGTATTTCCTTAAGAAATCTGCCAATCCCAAGAGGAAGCTTGTTATCAAGCCTCGCTCAACATTCTTCACTGATGGAACTGTGCAATCTCATGTGGGAGTGGGCACTATCTCAACTGATTATCTGCCTCCCTCTCATTTAGAAGCTCCACCACTGCCGAGTGATGTTGAGGATCGTGCTCACACACTTGTTCATCCTTCACACTCTCCCAACATCACTCCACTTGATTTTTGCACAAATTTGGTTGTGAGTCCTTCAAGTTATCATATGCATTCTTTTCTTCGACCTCTTTCTTTGCACTTAGGTGTTCCTCCGGATTATGATGCCTTGTGTTCATCCCTTTTGTACTCTTCACTTGTTGTGAACAAGGAACAATCCACTTACGGAGTTGGTGTTGCACAACCAACATGCGCTGTCATTCATGAAGAGTGTGAGTGGGATATTGAACATCAACACTCGGTGAAGGATGACTCCTTTCTATCTGAGGCCTATCCATTCTTTCCTAACATCATTGGTTAACCTGCCATCCATGATTTCACATGTGTGTCTTCATCCACAGATGCACCCATTATTGATCTTTCACGGGACACACTATATGTTAGCCCATCATTTAACAATGGAGAGGACCAATCATTCATTGGAAATCCACTTGATCCTTCATCTGCTTTTTTCAGAAACACAGAGGGTGAACATCCTTCCTCCTCATCTACCCCTCTGTGTGATTAATCTAACCATGAGGATGCCAATCAACATCCTGAATTTTTTGATCTCGGTTGTCATGATATCTTCAACTCATCATCTGATCATGATGTTGATTACTTTTTGTTAATTTGTCTAAGCAACTGGCCTATGAAGATCCACATGTCAACGAAGTTGAAACCCCACAGACCATTGAGGCACTTCAGCCCGAGTTGCAGGTTATGTCAGGCCCTCGTTGTCCTAAGGTTGGTTTTTCTTTCGATCAAGGAATTGGTCAAACACTTAAGGCTCCTCATCACTCATCTGTATGCACTCAAGATCAATCTAACACTCAAATTTTACTTCCTCCACTCAAACAACATGATCCCATTTCTCATGCATTGGAGGAGTCTTACATTGCAAGAACTCGTGTGCGACACATGTTATCTTTGTTTCTTTCATTTTCTTACAAGACACAGTCAAGAGTGTGCTTATGCTTCAAAGTTGCATGTAGTGTCACACAACACCATGATAAGTCCGTGCACTGCCTGTCATGCACATGTAATCACTTATGTCCCACGGGAACTTTGAATCACGAAGTGTGGTTTTCTTCATTGTTATATATTTCTTGCTTGATGGTTCACATAACTGAGTTGTTCATAAACCAAGCCTTTACCAACATGGTGTTTGGTCAATTTAGTGTCCTAAATTGCTCTACATAAATTATCAATCTGAGTATAGTAAACTGATGAAGTGTAGTGCACTGTTTGTGTTATATAACCCTTCTTACTTCATTGTTTTTGTGTTTTATGTTGTTTTGGGGTTTCTTGGTCTTTAGTTCCTAATTATTTACAATGTAATTATCAAAAACTTAAATCTAACTTTTGTAAAGACTGCTCAAAATCTAAAAATGAAAACAGAGCTTAAGAAAGACTTGGAAGCAAAGCTTAAGAAAGAAATGAAAACAAAGTTTCTATTCCTCTTTCACTATTATTTCCAAATCATGAATTAAAACTGAAAGTGAAATTTTCAATTGATGTCTAACTAATTACAGAAATAAAACTAAATGAATTACTTAGTTATTATGCCTCTCAATTTTGGGAGAAAGTCTCCTTGGGATGACATTTGAGGAATTATATACTTCATTATTCTAAGAGAAAACAAATACAGAGATGCAATAAAGACTCATTGCATAAATGAAATGTTCAACCACTTAGTTTAGGATGAATTATCAACTTGAAGGGTTTTTCAGAGACATTCATTAACACCATGAGTCAGTAAACTAAATAAAATGGCAATCAGTTTCAACTTCTAACTACTGATAAAAACTAGAAAGAGATCAAGCAAAAAGAAGCTACTCTAAATTATGAATACTATTAATAAGAAAATGATGAAAATTGCATTATAAACATTGTTAGTAATAAAATGATTATAAACACCGTGAAAAAAATGATGAATTTATAGTTGACAAGAAAAAGAAAAATAAAATGAAATGAAACCTTCTTCAGTGCAAGGGCCCTCTGCAACTGATTAGGCTATGCTTGCTCAATCAACTCCAAGAAAACTCCTTCAGATTTCCATAAAACATGCAATCTTCATATTAAAAGCAGGGACACAAAATGCACAAGAGTTACAGAGTTTAAAACTTCGATTTCACAATAAAACTATCACTATTACTACTAACTTCTTTGGTCCTTTACACAGGTATTTATAAGAAAAACCATACAACTATTTGTGGAGAAAAACATGTTATAGCCAAACACGTAGAAGACAAATATGCATAATTTCTTCCTCGGATGCTGGAGACGTAAATCCAAGACATCGTGGCTGTTGGATTCAGTTGTATAGGTGGCTGTTGGAGTCCGTAGGTACAGGTAGTTGTTCCGGATAACACTTCCCATCATTGTGAAACGTGTTAATTAACCACAATACAGAGTCCTGTTCCCTTTGGTCTTTGCATTTGACTTATCCATTGGTTGTAGTCTTATCCCATCTTCTTTGTTGACCTGGGCTAAGTGAATAGGAAAGGGTCCATGTCACGATGATTTCCAAGCTGCCCATGTAGCTAGTTTCTCCTTCTAACACCTGGAACCTGTTAAAGCATGAAGATAGTTGCAGAACAACCGATTAGCTGTAGAGTAGGCTATGTTTCGTAACTAATACACAAAAATTTATTCAAACAAAAAAACATAAAAGCATAACATGTAAACCACTAAATGTCCTCCTCAAGGCAGTATATATGGTCATTGCTGATCATAATGCATATTTCTCATGGAAAAACAAAGAAAAGGAATGAGAAGAATTTCTTAGGGAAAGAGTAATTTTGAGGCTCAACATACCCCCACTGCAAAATTATTGCATGTCCCCATGTAATTTTTCCAAAACTATGGACTCTTTTTTTCTATTGCATCTGCTTAGATACCTCTGCCAATACATATAACTTCCTTCTCTTGCTCTTCTTTGAAGTGACAACCATCCTTGGTTTCTTCATGAGAAGTTTGTATTTAAGGTTGATCATTGTCTTGTTCAAGTTTTTATTCTTCCTCTTCAACTTCCTATTTTTCTTGTACCATAGGCCTAGGTGCAGTATGGTATTGTCATGAATGGCTTTATCCAATTTGCTTTGTTCCTTTAGGGCTTCATTTTCTTTCTTAATATTCCTATTCAATATCTCCAACTCATAGATTTCTTGTTTGAGTGAGTCAGCAGAGGTTCTTGTGGATTGACAAGTTGTTCTGGATTGGTTGAGGAACATGGATCCCTTGAGGCATTTTTACTTTCTAGTGATTCTATGTAATCATAAATTTTCTCTTGTAATGGATCTATGCCCGGGGATCCTTTTCTAGGGCTGCCTTCAAAATATTGTCTAGGAGAGTTTTGAGGACTGTATGTAAATGGAATATTTTCAAGGCATGGTACTGGGGTTTCTCCTTCCAGATTGATGAACTCTATTTCCTTTGATGATAAATCTTTACCATTCCTCTGAGCCTAGAGATTCTTCTAAGGGGTTTTATGTTCTTCTCCTTTTCACCCTTTTTCTCTTTTCCTATCTTTCCTTCCCCTTGATTTGTCTATTAATCTCTACCAATTTTTCATAGATTGGTTGTTCATCATCTGGTTGTAATGGAGATTCAGGTGTGTTCTCAGTAATTCCACCAGCTTTCTTTTTTATCTTCTTCATCTGCTTGATTTTCTTTCTGATCTCTGTTAGTTTTTTAGAGATTGGTTCTTCTTCATCATTTTTTTGTACTAAAGGCTCAGGGTTGCTTTGAATGGTGAAATTAGTCTTCTTCCTCATACTCTTTCTGATACTATCTTTTTCAGGATATTCTCGTGTCTCTTGGAAATGGTTTCTTATCAGAAAGTTTTCCCAGGTGTCCCCTATTTTCTTTATATGATATTCAACCAGGATTTTGACCAATCCGTGGTGGTACATGGTTGTTTCCAGATATTCTATTTTCTTCTATACATTTGAAGCCATTCTCCTTAAACTCTTTAGAAGGAAGTAAGGGAGGTTGATGTTTCCATTGTCTAGAAAGTTCATCAATAAACATATATGATAAACATACATACATCCAAACCTTCGCTCACAGGTAATAAATTTTTGTAATATCAAAAGCATGTTTCTCCATTTATTTTTTAGTGCTGAAATAGGGATTCCATTCCTAAACACAGTGACATCCATACCTGGGTTCCTAAGGAATACCTTCCATGATTCACTGTGAAATTATTTGTTTTTGAACCACCTCTCACCAAATCTTGGAAGTTCAGTAGCCTCTACTATGTAAGATTCTCTTATTGCAAACTTGAGGTCCCCAATCTCCACTTCTGTACCATCAAATGATCTAGCAAAATATTTCGTGATCTCCTTGTGATATCCATCAAATTTTTCAATGAACTTGAGCCATCTAGTCTTCTGTAGCATCTCCTTGAGTTGGGGATACCCTTCCATAAATTTTTCTCCTATGGGCTTTACCCTGACAATGAGTCCCATGGTCTCTATTTTGTAGAATTTACTAAACTCAAAATTACTCTCATTGTCTATAAAACGAGTGCTATTGAGGAAATGGAATGACTATGTGTATGGAAATGGAATGACTGTGTGTAGAAAATGGAAACATTGTGAATATGAAAGGGCTGCATGAATATGAGAGAATTACTTAAGAGTTGGCATGTAATAAATAGACAGTAAGGGTTTAGAGAGTCGTAGATAGGTAGGTCACATCTTTATCTTAACCGTTAACAGGTGTAGTTATGGAGGACCATTTGAGTACAGGTTATGGAGTTTGAAGCAGAAATTTGTTATGAAAGAATCATTGAGACCGTTTGTCATTAAAGACGAAAGATATGGCAGAGACATCGTGGCAGTCAAATCAAATGATGGTTGATTAAGGAGACACGTGATTATACATACTATACAAACTTATGTTTTCAAATTGATTTTTGAAATAAATTTTTGCATGTACCTTTGGAACCTTTACATTTCGCTTGCTAATTTTTTTTTGATGTTGATCCACAAGTACCTTGAGCATGATTAGTCTTCAAAAATTGATTTTTCTTCAATTCCCTGCATACATGATTTTATTATGAACTATACACTTGTGCTTGAACTGATAAACAAATTGTAGCCGCAGAATCAGATTAGCTGCAGAACGTGAAATAGAAATGGAAATGGTTATGTAAGTGAAATGAAATGAGATGAAAGACAAGATGATAAATGAAATGGAGATGGAATGAATACTGAAAAAGGAAAAATTTATTGATGAAATATGACAATGGGATGAAGTGAAACTGTAAAAATCAAATGGATTGAGGTGAGATGAGATGATGAATTTTGCATAATCTAAATTATAGAGTGATTGGATTTTTATCACTACTTATTACAGAAAGAAAATGGAAAATATAAGGTGTCAGAAACCTCTGATTTTCACCTTGTATTTTCTGTATAAGTATTCCAATCAATGATTGGTTTTCAACCTTATATATATATCTATATTATATATATATATATATATATATATTATATATATATATATATATATTTAGGAAAAATAAAGACTAAGTTAGTGGAGAAGAAGGATTCTTCTTCACTAACTTCATTTCAAAATTGTCTTGGAAAATCTTGATGAACTCCTCTTTTGAAAATTGTTTCTGATATATTTTTAATCTATGACCATTCACAAGAGAGGAATTTTACTTTCATCTATTGTTCTGATCCTCATTGCTCCATTACTAAAAAAAATTTCAATCTCATATGGCCCAAGCCAATGAGTTTGAAACTTCCCTCGAAACTTTAAACTTTGAATCAAGTAACAACACCCAATCTCCCACTTGAAACCTCTTGTCCTTGATGTATTTGTCATGCCATTTAGCCCTCTGCTGTTGGACTATACCCATCCTTTGAACTACATCTTGCCTGATTTCATCAAGTTCATTTAATTGCTCCAACCTATGCTTTTGTGCCTCTGATAAATCTAATCCTAGTTGGACTACCATCTTGAAAGTTCTGATTTGGAATTCTATAGGGAACATGACTTGTTTCCCATAAACAAGTTCATAGGGTGTATGTTCCTTCAATCATTTTATTTGTAGATTCCACTTGATCATTTGCTTGTGTATGATAGGGAGTAGATTTCCTATGCTTGATCTTGTATTCTTCCACAAGCCCTTCCACCATGTTAGATGTGAATTGAGATCCATGATCTATCACAATTTCTCTTAGAACACCAAAACGAGTGAAGATGTCCTCAAAAAGAAAATTTACTACAGATTTTTCATTAAAAAAAGGTAATGCTTTGGCTTCTACCCATTTAGTGACATAATCAATGCATACCAATATATGTTTTTCCTACTTAGATGGAGGATTAATTGGTCCAATAAAATCTAAGGCCCAATTTTCAAAAGGTTCGATGAGTACTTGAATTTGTAATGGAATTTCATTTGAGGGAGTAGGTTTCCCTACCCTTTGGCCACTGTCACATCTCCTGACATATTCTTTAGCATCTTTGAAGATGGATGGCCAATAATATCCTAAATAAAGGATTTTATATGTTGTCCTCTTATCAGCAAAGTGTCCACCACACAACTCATCATGACATGCCTTAAGAATGTCCGGCATTTCGTCTTCCCTAACGCACCTTTTGATCATAAGATCTGGCCCTGTTTTATACAATTCGTTAGTGATACAAGAATATCTTGCACTTTCCTGAACAATTTTTCTTTTCTCTCTAGGAAACAAATGTGAAGATAACTTTCCTGTCACCAAGTAGTTCGCAATATCTGCAAACCAAGGAGTTTGAGTAGTTACTGCAAAAATATATTCATGAGGAAACTTATCTTCAACTGAAGAATCTTCTTTGATATTCTGAATCCTAGACAAGAAATCAGCAATTATGTTTTGTTTTCTAGGTATATCTAGCATAGTAATGTTGAATTCTTGCAAACGTAAAAGCCATCTTGTAACTCTGCCATTAGTAATAGGTTTATTCATCAAATATCTAATTGCTGAGTGATCTGTATGAAGAAAGGTTTCATAGCTTGTTATATAATGTCTGAACTTGTTAATTGCTTGAAAAACAGCTAAAAATTCCTTTTCAGTCACAGTATAATTCAACTTACTAGGAGTCAAATTCTTACTTTTATAGTAAATGGCATAAGAAATCAAATCTTTTTGTCCCAATACAACTCTCAGAGTTGTATCTGAAGCATTTGTGGTAATATGGAAAGGGATTTTCCAATTTGGACCTCTTAAAATGGGTGCTTCAGAAATTTTCGCTTTCAAGGTTTCAAATGCCAATTGGCAATCATAATTCCAATTGAATTCACAATCTTTGGTAAGAAATTTGAAGAGTGGGGATGCTATTTTAGTGAAGTTTTCTATAAATCTTCTATAGTACCCTATAAATCCCAAAAAACTTCTAACATCCTTTTGGCAATTTGGAATTGATAATTTAGAGATGATTTCAACTTTAGATTTGTCAACTTTAATTCCAGCTCCTAAAATGTGATTTCCTAAAACAATACCTTCTATAAACATCATAAAACATTTTTCATGGCTTAGTGAAAGGTTTGTTTCCTTACATCTTTTAAGAACTTTTTCCAATTTTTCCAAAGCTTCTTCAAATGTATTTCCATAGACTGTAAAATCATCCATATATACCTCTACACAATCATGTATCAGATCAGAAAGAAAATTTAGTACTGCTCTTTGGAATGTTGCAAGTGCATTACGTAATCCAAAAGGAAGTACTCAGTAGGCATAAGTTCCCCATGGACAAGTAAATGTGGTCTTATCCTGATCTTTAGGTGCTACCTGAATTTGATTATAACCACTAAAACCATCCAAGAATGATAAAAACTTCTTACCTGCTAATGTATCTAACACTTGATCTATAAAAGGCAAACAAAAATGATCTTTAAGGGCTTCTCTACTCAATTCTCCATAATTGATGCACACCCTCCATTTACCATTTTTTTAAGGAAAAATTACCAAAGGAGAAACCCATTGGCTATCTGAAATTGGGTAAATGAAGTTTACATTAGTATTTTTTGGAGCTCTTCCTTCACAATCTCTCTAATATTTGGATTCATCCTTCTCTGAGGTTGTCTGATAGGTCTACTATTTTCCTCAATGTAGATGTGATGGATACAAGTCTTAGGATCTGATGAGCCCCAGAAATGGGTAATTATATGGGCTCATTTTACCTCTTAATTCAACTTAATCCACCATTCTCATTAGTTTATTGCATGTTTTTTATCATATTTATGCTGATAGAGTGAATTGGGTTAGTCATTATGCCAAAAAGTCTAATGTGTGCTTTATGCAAATTTTTGGTCAATTTTGAGACAAAATCAAAGGTTTAATTAGCATTTGGCAGCCAAATTCGTGGAAGAACAAGGGAGAGGATTTGTAGGAGGGTGTCCCCTTCATTTATGAGCCCTTACCTCGAATTCTCCATCAAAAACTCAGAGCAAAAAACCAAGAGGTAGCGAAGCAAGTCAAGTAGGACTGTTGTTATCTTCAGTTCTAGGAAGCTGAGTTCCTTGACTTTAGGAGGACTGTTGGAGGTCTCCATTTGTATAAATAAGAAGGCTTAGGGCCTCAGTTTTGTTAGTCAGATTTTAGTTAGATTTCAGCTATTGAACAATTTATTTTCGCACTTTAGTGCAGCTCTGCATTCAGCTCATTTTCGAGCTCTTGCTGTAAATAGTTTTGTGACATGACTATTATTTTTTATTAATGAAGATGAATCTTGCTTTGCACCAGCTCTGAGATTTCTTTGGAGGCTGTAGCTCTTGGGGTTGGGCCAAACCCAAGTTCCAGTACCTCCTTTGTGTATTTTTATGTGTCTTTGCTGCATTCATATAATAATTTCTGTTATTTAGGGTAAAATCTTGCTTTGTTACTTAGGTTGTTTTTTATGATTAAGATATTTTTTCATGATTTAGGTTGATTTGATAGTTTGGTAATAGAAAAGATCCACAAAAAGGCTATCAAGTAGTCCTTGATCTTATTTCTCCCTCCTTGGGACCGTGAACTAAGACCAAGGCACACTTGCTGCCACAAAAACACTGTTTTTGCCTTCCAATGCAATTGCTAGTGTTAGATTTTACGTTGGAAAAGTTGATATCAGTTGTGTTTTCATGTTTAGATCTATTATTTCTCAGTTCCCATAGCTATCTTGCATGATTTCCTGTCTATAAACTTCTGTTCATCATATTTCTGGTTTTTAAGGGCAGATTAGGTCAAAATAGATAGATCTCTGGTTTTTTCAGTCTTTGTTCGATCAGTTTTGGAAAATAGTGTGCAGAGCACTTGTAATACATTCCTACCTACCCTTCCTCCATCCTAAAACCTGTTCGAGCCCCTAATTTAGGATTTCTTCCCTTTATTTGCTACACTTTCCCAACATGCCCTAATTTCTACATTTTTGTGCAACATTGCTCTCTCCATCCTTGAATAAATCCAACCATCTTCATCACTCCTAAACTTTATTTACCAGGTCTTAGACCCCTTAACATCCTTATCCATCCTTCATTTCCACTTTCCCACCATTTTTCCACCATCAACCCTCTAAAAACCGCTTTCGGCCTGTTCCTGTAGAACTCCCTATAGAACCCCTGCAGACTTCCTGTAGAAGTTCACGTGAGAAGTTTTTCGAGATTTGATCGCTGTGGAATTCTCTAGAAGGGTGCTAGGGACCCCTTAGGCCCTCTTCTCACCTTCCCAACTTCCTATAAGTGCCCACTCCATTTCCGTTCGCTAATAAACCTCTGCACAGTCAAAAATAGTTAAAGCACATGCATAATAATTCTGTAAAAGTACTCAAAAATACAAAAAGATGATTTTTCCATATTTTCCTTCAAAAGTAGCTTAACCACATGCATCTTACCTTTTCAAGAGTCAGTGGCATCCATTCCAGCATCTTTCATCTCTTTTCTTGCACAAGTAGGGTTAGTTGGTAGAACTAGGGTTTGCTAGGGTTTGCGTTTCCTTTTAGCTTTCATCTTCTTTCTATAAGTAAACTAGCCTCTTTTGAGTTAACTTTCATCTATCACAGTTAAAAGCTTCTTCTAAGAGATCGTAGAAGTTGGCTTAAGCTCCTAGCGAACTTGTGCCAGCTAATCAAGTGACAGCTTGCAGTAGGAACTAGTACTTGTGTATATAGCACCGTCGCTTCCAAGTTTGTTACGAACTACTCAGTTGATAAAAGTAAAGAAGGGAGTCCTAGGAGTTGCAGCATTATTGCTGCAATACTGGAGCCCACCATCTTTTTGGCACCATTGCCGGGGAAGCATTAGAGTATTTGTGATTACTATTTTCTTCTATTTTTCTGCAACATTCTGCTAAGTAGTTTATTTCATTTCAAATTCTGCAATTTTCATTTCAGCGAGTGTAGATTAGACATTTCCTGCTTTCATTTCAATTTAATTTCATTTCAGCAAGCGTAGATTAGCTATTTCCTGCTTTCATTTCAATTCTTCAATTTCATTTCAACAAGCGTAGATTATCATTTCTTGATTTCATTTCAGGAAGCATAGATTAGCATTTCCTGCTTTCATTTCAATTCCGCAATTTCATTTCAGCAAGCATACATTAGCATTTTCTACTTTCATTTCAATTTTGTAACCTCATTTCAGCAACACAGATTAGTCCTCTCCTGCTTTCATTTCAATTCTGCATTTTCATTTCAGCAAGATAGATTTTAGTTAGTTGCAGTTCAATCTACTTTAGTTTTTGCAGGTACAAGCAGAAAAAAGAAACAAAAATCAACCAAAAAGATTTCCTTTCATGCCTTGTAGGAGTAGAGATAATTCAGAAAAATGTTTGCACAGCACCCCCACTGTTTCACACAACCAACCTTCTCTCTTCTTCGATGGTTGTGACTAAGAAGAACCCTTAGGTGGACAGCAAGACATATTTGAAGAACCTTTAGGGGAGAAGAAGAAGAAAACATTCCTCTGGTACAAAAGGCTAAGAACAGAAATGTTGGGAGTAGTACCTTTTCTTCCAACTCAATCCTTAGAGGTGAATGTGAAAATCTGATGGAAGATTTCAATAGCAAGGTGAGGTAGATGCTTGCCATGCAAATGGATACCTTGCGGATCCAAAAGAAGCAAGAGGAAGCCGAGAGGGCTTTGGCTATCATTTGTCCCAGGTGCACTAGAAAGCATCCTAGGAATGAATGTCCATTGCACTCCATAGAAGTGTCTTTTGTCTGTGAAAGAGACCATCCTACGAACCAGTGCCCTTCCTTGCTCAGAATTAAAGCTGCATATCAGAGGGCCAAAGGTGCCACTAAACCACTCTATTTCATAAACAAAAGGAGGACACATGAACCTAGACCATACCAGCAGGGAATGCAAGGGACATCTCAAACATACTACAACCCCAACCAAGTCACATGCATACCTTCTTGGAGCCCCCCTGCTCACCCTTCCTGGTCGACACCCCCTCCTTGGTCATATCCTCCTTATCATGCTCAACCAGCTACTCATCCATTTCACCCCTATGCTCAGCCATAGCCTCAGTGGAATGCACCTCATCAGGGGCTGAGGCCCCAGTACAACTCTCCTCCCACTGCTTTGCCTCCACCACCTGCTCAACCACAACCACTACCTCCTGCTCCACCAAGGCAACCCCAAATACTTGCTCAACTGAACCCGAACTCGAATAATAGATAGGCCCAACAAGTATATAGTGGGGAACCACCATTTCCAAACCCACACATTGGAGTAGCTCAACCCAATTGCAAAAATGAGGTACAACATTTCCAAACAACTCCTCTTGAGCTTAATGATATTCACCATAGCTCAAGAAGAGTATTGCAAAAAAGAGATTATATTGATAGCATTGAAGGACCACATCCAGCAAAATAATATTCAAAAGAGGAGATCAAAGAACCATGGGCTGCACTTGATGAAGAGAAGACATCGAAATTAGAGATTAAGAGAGCTCCCTCATGGTTACCATCAAATTCTCCATGTATTTAAGAGAAAAATCAGCAAAAAGAAGAAGATATGAAGGTCATGGTAGAAGAATACATGAAGAATGATCCATATTAGCAGAAAGGCCAAGGACATCATAGCTATATTGAGATATGGTTCTAGACGATCACTAAGGTGCAACATCACTCTCTTCCTCAACTATGCTTGATCCCTTCAAAGTCAAATCATTTGGTCTCTGAAATCTGGATACATGTCAAAGCATGCATTTCAAGCCTCCACATCATTTTTTCTATCGTCTCGATGTGCACATGGCTCCATTGGAAGTATTCTTATACTTGAAAATGATTTTGTTTTTCAAGCAGGGTAGGGTAGAAAAAAGAAAAAAGAAAAAAATGAAAAATAAGAGAAAAAAATAAAAATCTAAGGTGAAAACCTCCATGGAGGCACCTCAGAATAGCTCATTGATTGAAAACCTCTATGAGGCGATCAACGGGTTAGAAAGAAGAGAAAAGAAAAAGGGAATAAGATCCCTGGGTGAAAACCTCTCTTAGAGGTGCCCAGGGCAGGCAATTAGGGTGAAAACCTCCTTGAGGCGCCCTAGTTGTTTAAAAAAAAAAACAAAGAGAAAAAGAAAAAAGAAACATCAATTTCCAGTTGTATTGCAGGTCTGCAAGAGAACTTCAGGAAGCAGCAGCAGGTGCTAAGAAAGCTCTGAAACTAATAACATCACCTATCCTACCTTCCCTCACCCTTCTCCATCATTCTTGACATCCTTTCCACTTCACTGTGCTTCTTTTCTAAAAACTGTGTTTTCTACAGGAAGATCCTATAGAAATTACAGAAAGATAGAAATGGACTTCAAAAGTAGTTTGGGGAATAGGGAAGCTTCATAAAGGGTTTATAAATCCTCCTCTAGTCTTCAAACCCATCTTCCATCATTTCCATGCCTACATCACACTCCAAGCTCATTTTTATTACTGTCCAAAAAACTGTGGAATGCTTTGATACAAAAATACATAGAGCAGAAATTTGTTTTTTCCCTAACTTGAAAACCGTGCATCCATTTAAAAAATTGTTTTATGGTGAGTTGTATAGGGATGATGGCAACATGCGCAAACAATTTCAGCCAATTCTATTGCATAGTTTCCAAGAAATCAGCCTCCATCACCTTCATCCATTTTTGCATTTTATCCATATCCGTGCATCCATTTAAGAACCTGTTTCATGGGGAGATGCATATGGGTGATAGTAACTTGCCCAAGCAATTTTAGCCAATTCCATTGCACAGTTTCCAAGAAATTGACTTCTGTCACCTTCAGCCATTTTCAGTTTTTATCAAAATCTGTGCATCCATTGACTATACTGTTTCTATGGGAGGTGTATAATGATGGTAGAAACATGCTCAAAAAATTTCAGGTCAATCCAATCTATCGTTTGGGAGCTATGGACAAAACAATTCGTTGTCCTACAAAAATCTGGCATCAATAGCATGAGGGTGCAAATCTGAAGGTTGAAATAGACTCCTGCAGCTTAGATCCAGCTAGAGGATACTTGCACAAGAAAAATAGCAACACATTAGATAGCAAAAAGCATATAGTAGAAGGGATACAAGCATGCAGCAATTGAATATGAGCATGCAACATCAAAAGAACCAAACAACACGCGCATTTCGACTTATAGGTAAGTGTCTAAACTAGTTCCTCTATTTGCATCTGTATGATTCGAAACTTCATAAATGAATGAAATGGTTGGATTAAGCTATAAAGGTGGATAGTTAACTGACACCCTCGGCTAGTTCAATTGCACTCATCCGGAGATCACACAGCACACATGTATAGTCAACTCACAGGAAATTTAAAAAACAGGTAGTGGCAGATGTTTTGAACTCCAGCACAACTGATATCAAGTGATTAACAGGAAAAAAACATGAAGTTTCTTAATAGCACTATAGTGGGAACCAACAATTTGCATGGGGCCAACGTACACTTGGACAGCTCACCCTCCATCACCGGAAGTCTCCACAAACAGCCGTAAGAACTCATCTTTGAAATAGTCTCACCACCTTTGTTTCCATTTTACCATCGTCCCTATAGCTACAGCAAGCTCTATACCACCTCCATAGCAGTGAACTAGTCATTCTCTGCCATTTTTCAAAACCCTCCTACTTATCGGAATTCTACAGGAAGCTGTAACAATTCTACAGGAGCAGGAACACCATCTACAGGAAGGGCAGACAACAGCTCTGTAGAAGAAAAATCTAAGATTTTTGTCAAATTTCAAGCTTGAAACGAGGTAGGCTCGGGAAACCGCTCTTCATATGATATATTTATATAAGGTGGAGGATTAAAAACATAGCAGTGGATTGAAAAAAGAGTGTGAAGCTTAAATGTCTGCCTGCATATTTTCTCTGAGTTTTACATAGTTCTCTGTTTTCTTCTCTACATTCGAAGTCTGTCTCCTTCTTTCTCAAATTCTATTTTAAAGAAAATAGATGCAATGATAGAAACCAACCTGTGTGAAAAAAAACAAATTTGCATATCTGCTTATTCTCTGAAAAGAACCTGTGTTATTTATCCTCTATTCTGTCAAAAAAAAAAAAAAAACTTTTCAAAAGTAGAGAGTCAAATTCAGGATCAAAGCAGTTTAAAACAAAGGGAAATATTGCAATTTGATGTTGTAAGGAGAAGCACACAGGAAATTCCTTATTGGGTTTCAGAAAAAGACGAAAATTCAGTTATCCCTCTGTTTCAATTCTACCTGTTTTCTCACCTAAGCATTTTGTTTCAAAAAACAAAACACTCAACACCACATGGAGGACAAGCTAAAGGAATTAAGAAGAGAGTTGGCCATGATAAGGCACATAGAGAGCAGTAAAAGAGCCCAGCTACAGGAAGAAAATGAACTGCTGAAAAAGAAGTTACAACAACAGGAAATTCATAAGGGAGATAGGTTGTCCATCTTGGGAGGGCAGCAACAGCAAGAAGGTCCCCTAACAGACAATGAAGCAACAGAGAAACAACAACAAGAGGGAGAGCCACAAGCTGATGTTGAAATGCTAATAAAACTGCTACAAGAAAAAGAATCTTAGGCAGCAGATGAAGTGCAAATTTTAAAACAATAGTTACAGGAAAAAGAAGCCCAAATGGCTTGCATGGCCAGCTGGGAAATAGAAGCCTTGCAATGTAGAAGCAAACCAACAGTGAATAGGAGGGGAAAACCAAAGAACTTGAGAAGAATAGTAATGAGGAAGCACCAGACATTCAAATGGAAGGAAAAACATAGAAGAGAAAAAGGCAGACCTCCATGTATTTCAAGGCCAGGAAGAGCACAAGAATTCAAACAATTAAAATAGGAGGAGAAATGGAAGGACATAGACAAGAAGGTAAAATTTCATGGCACACATAAGTAGACAACATCAGAAGGTTGGGATGATAGGGAGGCCACTAGGGCCATCAAAGTTGAAGAGATAGATTAGTTGCTCAGAGGATGAGCAACACCTTTAGTAGGGGGTGATGATGAGCCCCAAAAAATGGGTAATTATATGGGCTCATTTTACCTCTTAATTTGACTTAATCCACCATTCTCAATAGCTTATTGCATGTTTTTAATCATATTTATGCTAATAGAGTGAATTGGGTTAGTCATTATGCCAAAAAGTCTAATGTGTGCTTTATGCAGATTTTTGGGTCAATTTTGAGACAAAATCAAAGGTTTAATGAGCATTTGGCAGCCAAATTCATGGAAGAATAAGGGAGTGGATTTATAGGATGGTGTCCCCTTCATTTATGAGCCCTTACCTCGAATTCTCCATCAAAAACTCGGAGCACAAAGCTAAGAAGCAGCCAAGCAAGTCAAGTAGGACTGTTGTTATCATCAATTGTAGGAAGCCGAGTTCCTTGATTTTAGGAGGATTGTTGGAGGTCCCCATTTGTATAAATAAGAAGGCTTAGGGCCTCAGTTTTGTTAGTCATATTTTAGTTAGATTTTAGCTATTGAACAGTTTATTTTCACACTTTAGTGCAGCTCTGCATTCAGCTCATTTTCGAGCTCTTGTTGTAAACAGTTTTGTGTCATGACTATTATTTTTTATTAATGAAGATGAACCTCGCTTTGCACCAGCTTTGAGTTTTCTTAGGAGGCTATAGCTCTTGGGGTTGGGCCCAACCCAAGTGCCAGTACCTCCTTTGTGTACTTTTATGCGTCTTTGCTGTATTCATAGAATAATTTCTGTTATTTAGGGTTAAATATTGCTTTGTTACTTAGGTTGTTTTTGATGATTAAGATAGTTTTTCATGCTTTAGGTTGATTCGATAGTTTGGTAACAGAAAAGATCCACAAAAAGGCTATCAGGCAGTCCTTGATCTCATTTCTCCCTCCTTGGGACCATGAACTAAGACCAGGGCACACTTGCTACCACAAAAACACTGTTTTTGCTTTCCAATGCAATTACTAGTGTTAGATTTTAAGTTGGAAAAGTTGATATCAGTTGTGTTTTCATGTTTAGATCTATTCTTTCTCAGTTTCCATAGCTATCTTGCATGATTTCCTGTCTATAAACTTATGTTCATCATATTTTTGGTTTTTAAGGGAAGATTAGGTCAAAATAGATATGTCTCTAGGTTTTTCAATCTTTGTTTGATCATTTTTGGAAAATAGTGTGGAGAGCACCTGTAATACATTCCTACCTACTCTTCATCCATCCTACAACCTGTTCTAGCCCCTAATTCAGGTTTCTTCCCTTTATTTGCCACACTTTCCCAACTTGGCCTAATTTCTACATTTTTGTGCAACATTGCTCTCTCCATCCTTGAATAAATCCAGCCATCTTCATCACTCTTGAACTTCATTTACCAGGTCCTAGACCCCTTAATATCCTTATCCATCCTTCATTTCCACTTTCCCACCGTTTTTCCACCATCAGCCCTCTAAAAATCACTTTCAGCATGTTCCTGTAGAACTTCCTCTAGAAGTTCATGCAAGCAGTTTTTCGAGATATGATCATTGTGGAATTCTCTAAAAGGGTGCTAGGGACCCCTTAGGCCCTCTTTTCACCTTCCTAACCTCCTGCAAGCGCCCACTCCATTTCCTTTCGCCAATAAACCTCTGCACAGTCAAAAATAGTTAAAGCACATGCATAATAATTCTACAAAATTACTTAAAAATACAAAAAGATGATTTTTCGATATTTTCCTTCAGAAGTAGATTAACCACATGCATATTACCTTTTCAAGAGTTAATGTCATCCATTCCAACATCTTTCATCTCTTTTCTTGCACAAGTAGGGTTAGTCGGTAGAACTAGGGTTTGCTATGGTTTGCGTTTCCTTTCAATTTTCATCTTCTTTCTGCAAGTAAACTAGCCTCTCTTGAGTTAGCTTTCGTCCATCATAGTTAAAAGCTTCTTCTAAGAGCTCATAGAAGTTGGCTTAAGCTCCTAGTGAACTTGTGCCAACTGATCAAGTGACACCCTGCAGTAAGAGCTAGTACTTGTGCATATAGCACCGTCGCTTACGAACTACCGGGTTGATAAAAGTAAATAAGGGAGCCCTAGGAGTTGCAGCATTATTGCTGTAGTACTCGAGCCCACAAGATCAATGCCTTTCATGTCAGTGTATTCCCATGCAAATACAACACAATGTTTTTGTAATGCTTTGATTAGCTCTTCTTGTTGTAGTTTTTCCAAGTTTTTGTTTATGTTCAATGTCCTACCTGGAAAAATTTCAATCGTAGAGCTACCAAACTCTTCCATAGAATAGAGAGACATTTCCCTAGATGACTGTTGGACACCTAATCCTCAATGGGTTAGTGTGGAAGCCGAATGGACAAAAGGAGTCCAAGAGACCTTGGGATGTGAAACCCAACGGTCACCACATGTACTATAAATGTAAATCATTTTTTAATAAAATTGTACTCTCATGATTTATCATTCAGATTATTCTTGCTCCCATGTGTGTTTAACATGGTATCAGAGTGGGCGATTGTTGGTATTGCTCCAATTTGAGCCACTTGTTTTGTGGTCTCTATATATATGTTAGTTCTGCACATTACCTGAAATGCTCCATTAATTCATTTTCTGCCAGAAATCTGTTGCCTCTTCTACCTGACCTCTGGCACTGTATACACTACACCTGACTCTGGCTATTTTAAGACTCTCTTTTGCGTTACCTGACCTCTGTCTGCCTTTACCTGCGCTCTCTGTCCATAAACGTTCCATTTAAAAGCGTTGCTCCAGACAAAACCTGCGTACATAAAATTATCATTTTCACTCTTCTTGTCATCTCTGCAAGAACTGAATAAGCATTACAAGTTTTACGTTACAAGCTTATCGACTTATGTGTCATTGTTTCTCCTCAAATATTCTTTTGTTCATTGCTGAAAGACATACCACAATCGAATATCCAGAAATTCATCAATTTCAGTATTGTTGTACTGTCCATTTCCCATGTTGGTCGACACTTGCCTTTAATTCTTTGTTTCAAATAAATAAGTCATGAAGAAGGGCTTGATCCTATATTGTGAAGAGCACAAACCTAGTCACTGCTAGTGGTGAATGCATTGTGATTGGCTACATTGGTGGGGGTCGTGAGGATGTTTATCCTAGAGCTCGAAAGACAAGGCTATGTCTCTCCATAAAGGAGCCGTGGCATATATATTATATTTGAATGTTGCGCTGACATAATTGGTTTGTTGAATGCCATAAATATGGAATACAAAAGTTTGAAGACAGTGCATTGAAGAGATCAGAGTATGATGGAATGTTGTTGCTCATTCAAATTGTTGCATGGTATCCTGCTTTAATGGTATCCTTGAAAGGTTTGTGCCAAGCGACAGAACCACACATAGGATAAATTTTCTCAAAGTGCTTTTCTTGTGACGTGAACCCTGGAATTTATGCAGTTGCATCTCTATGTTGGAATGCCACTATATCTCTACTAGCACATCTTTGTGTGTATTATTAAATGTTGTGAACGATTAGTTGAGTCCTTAAGTTCGTTGGACATTGTTGCATGATACTCCTCGAAAACGTCTCTATATGTAGTAGCCAAAATATATCCCATTATCTATGCGTTATTATCATTGAATTCGTCCGAGTTGCATTTCTTGCAGTTGCCTGTATATTGCATGTTGGTGGAATTACAGTGATGCGTTCAACCATTGACTGCACCCGTTCATTATTGTCCTCCCTTCGCTCATTGTTGGCACGTTTTTGGGTGTAACGTCTCTCTGCTTTTACAGAAGAAGAGCGTTTGGTGTCAGAGAGTTTGATGAACGCCCAGCTCCCACGTATTATTTGCATTATACCGCTTGGTATTTCCTACCCATACCACGATATATTCATTGCTCGGTGACTGTTCCAAACCAAGTTTCGTTTGTCCCTTTGTCGTCTCTTCAATCTCTCATGCTACTACTGACTAAATCTGTTGATTAAATCGTCCACTAAAACTGGAGCAAAGAGTTTGGGACTCTCCACAGCTTTATTGGCCGCATTTGTGAGCCTGGTCTTGGTATCAGAGGGAACCCTAACGTGCGAACAAACGAGAGAATTGTTGGATATGTAACCCCATCCTGAAGGAGGGTTTTTCAAAGAGACATCGAGAGACACCTCTGTGGCCCTTTCTAAATCTATTCTTTTGCCTCAATACAAAGTCGATAGACCCATAAGCACTGCGATTTTATTTTTGCTACCATCTGGAAGCGTGTCCCATTTGCATCATATTCTTTGCGCTGAAACGTGGCATTTCTACCTGGGAGAGCCTCTCACGGTCTTGGTATCAGTTGAAAGCCATTACAGTATGCACATTGAATGGTGAACTGCAGGCCTTGAACAATGGTCAAAAATGTGTGTGTTTTCTATTCGTTGTTTTAGTTTTCCAAACTGGTCGTTCTCGCAGCTGGCAGAACAGAAAATCCAAATTGCATCGAATCAGATTCTGCAATAAAGGAAAGGACTAATGTGTTATCTTTAAGCGGAGTTCATGTTTGTTTTCCTCATTTTGTAGATTCTTTAATTTTATTTGGCATCAAGCACGGGATTATTAAATACACAATACAAATTAACACCTCTATGGACATTTTGTACTCGTGCCAATTCCAAATAATTTGAAGAGAATCCATTCATGTTGTTTCTGCACTTCGCAAGTTGTTTTCAGAAAATTGAGCCGTTTGTAGCATGAGTTTGGCCAAAATAACTTCCATGAGAAGGTTCTTACTCCAAGGGAACTGTGGGGAGCAATTTGCAATGCTCGAAAAAAATGGCAGTGAGAAAATGAACTGTTTCTTGAGCTTATGCTGACTAAGTAGGTAAATCTCAGCCCCTGCCTTTTAGTTTGATGACAGTAACCATAATATTATATCAGCAATATTGTTGTCTCTGAATTGCTGCAACGGTGTGCCCATTGTGATATTGTATAATAAGACATAAGAGAAATATTGATTTCATAGGTTGAATTTCAACTTATTAAAGATGCCATTATTCGTAGAAGTCTCCAAGGATGAGTTCTTTGATGAAAATAAAGAGTTTTCCCTTTCTAATATTGTTGACTGAGTTATATCTTGGAGGGGCGAATTAATATTGTCTAGCTAGCCAAAATATCTCCAGTTGGTGTGTGCCTAGACTTATAAAAGCAAATTTTTTTCCTTGTGGCTCGAGTTTATTATGATAGCACTGTCCTATGCCAAGTTACTACACATTTATTATCTCATGAAGGGTTTTTCTGAAATGGTCGAAGTGTGACATCAGTTTTGGGCGTGTTTTCCTTATACCAAAGGCATATATATCCTCTATTTAACAGTTCGTATTCCTCTCTTCATCCCTGGCCTGATATATATTATATTTGTCTAATTTATATGGCTGAATAGATTCGTGTGGCCTCAACCTTGAGATCTAAGTCATTCTCTGTGTACCAGGGCAGCGTATTTTTGTAATATAGCGCTGGGGATTATTATTTGCAGTTGTTGTTGCTCCAGTTATGGCATTGAATTTAAAACTCATTATGGTTTTTGTGTTCAGTATTGAAGTTACCATAGAGTATTAAAGTATATAGAAGTTACCACCTTATTCCAAAAGTTGTATGATTTTACCATTCAGCCAAAACTTTGTGCAAATCAAAAGAGGAGCAACTTCTAATATCTTTGAAAAAAAGGTTAAAATAAGTGTATTTAACAGAGTTTGATTTGTTAACAAAAATTGGAAGACTTTATGGAGTATTAGAGTTACTGAATGCACTAATACATTATAATGTTGAAAACATAGTCAACATCAACAAAGGCATTCCCTGTGACATTCAGAGCTACCTACGTAATGCACATGAAAAGATCGATTTTTTGCAGTTTGAATCATAGCTATAGCAAGAAGAGCTACATCAAAATAGACATCATACTGAACCTATTTTTGTTCAGAACATTGAGACAACCACCCATCAGCAGCAAGTCAATAATGTTATAGTTCATTCAAATAAAATAGCAGTTGTACATGCAGATGCAGAAGCTCAGTCTGCACTTCCCAAGCCCATCATCAGACCTTGGGAACAGCTTGTCCACAACAAGCACAAAACTGGTCTTGGATATGACAAGGACTTGTCCTTTCATATTCCAGACTACTCAAAGCCCATTCAGTTTCAGAGTCTTGGATTCATTCATGACAGTTCACCTACTCCTCATGACAGTTCACCTCCAGTTGTTCTAGATTCTGCCCCTCTTCCATAGTAGCAACAACAACAACAAATTGTGAAATGCCAACACTATGATCGAGTTGGCCATTTGAAAGATCACTGTTTTGATCTTCATCCATGAAAGTACTGTCATAAAACCACTCATTCTTCAAACAGATACTTCAAAAACAAACGTCCTACAAGAACAAAGATTCATCTTGGATGGATCACTTCTTCGCAATGGGCATCGACAGCTAAGAAGATATTCCAAACACATGTCAGAACTTGTTCCAGAGTATTGAACATTCTTGCAGTTGAGTTTTCTCCATCATCTCACCTTGTATCTGACAGGGGGGGTAATGATGGTCATCTACAAGCTTCAAAGTCACATCAAGCAAGCCTGAGCCACAACCTACCACACCAGTTTCAGAGTTGTAGCCAGAAACAAAGATTCCCGTGAACATGCCTTCAGTTGGTAATCTGGGACACTTCCTCTAGCAGAAGACTTCAGCTTCTTGCTAGTTTCAGAAGAATTCCAGGAACAAAAATTGAGAACACTTCCTCTAGCAGAAGACTCCATCTTCTTGCCAGATTTGGTAGAGTTCTAGGAATTGCATTAAGCATTCCAGAGTTGTTGGTCATCCTTAAACCATCACAGGTTGAGACTTCCCTTTTCAGGTTGAAGTTCTCCCTTTTACGTGGGGTGAGACCTCCATTTCATGGTTGAAGGTTTCCCTCTTCAAAACAATAGGAGCACTTCCTCTAGCAGAATACTTCAGCGTCTTGCCAGTTTTGGAAGAGTTCCGGGAACTGCACTAAGCGTTCCAGTGTTGGTGGTCATCCTTAAACCACCACCCTTTATACCAACATTTCAGAGAGCACATTCAGCCTAGTGCTGCCATGCATTTTTGCACATTTTGTATTACAACTCTCTTCTTGGACTCATACATAACCCTTCGGATTTATGGGGGGAATGTTGGACACCTAATCCTCAATGGGTTAGTGTGGAATCCAAATGGACAAAAGGAGTCCAAGAGACCTTGGGATGTGAAACCCAATGGTCACCACATGTACTATAAATGTAAATCATTTTTTAATAAAATTGTACTCTCATGATTTATCATTTTGATTATTCTTGCTCCCATGTCTGTTTAACAATGACAAATATTCAACATTAGATTTTTCTTGAAATTGCTCATGGTTATATTCTGAAGATGATTCAAAATTTTTCATTGTATTCAAAATTTGACTATCTTCACTAATTTATGAAATAGTAAAGAGAGGTTGAATATCATCTTCATCATCAATCCATTCTTTGTCATCTATTTCTATGATTGCTTTTGTTGGAGCATATATAGTAAACTGCTTTGTTGAATTACCATCAGAAATATACATGTCACCAGATCTACAGCTAATAAAAGCATCAGCTGTGGCCGGCCAAGGTCTTCCTAATATGAGTGGAAGTCCTCCTAGATTGTTCTTGGGAGTTAAGATCATGAAATCAACAGGGTATTCCCAAGAATCTAAGGATACTGAAATATCTTCTAGCACACCATCTGGTTTGATTACTAATCTATCTGTTAGTTGAAGTAAGGTAGGTGTGTAGAGAAGATTAGGAAGTTTAAGTTGCTCCATAGTTTGTTTACTCATGATGTTTATTGCTGCCCCTAAGTCAATCAATGTATTTGGAATTTCAATTCCATTGATATTTGTTTTGACAATTGGACTTCCTGGATCCACATATTTTTGTATGGCAATTTTTCCCATCATTATGTTTGCTATTTTTCCTACCAGGTGAATTTTTTTTGTTTCTTTTGCTTTTCTTCCTATTTTTTTTATGCTCAACTCCTTTATCGTTTTAGCTATAATTGGAATTTCTCTAATAGCTTGTAGCAAAAGAATTTTGATATAGACATTCTTCAATTCATCTAGAAAATCATAGTTGGGCAACAAGATCTGTTTTTCTACCCCTCTGTCAATTTGTAGTCTTTCAAGAAAAGGAGGTGTAGAAGTAGATGTTGGTTTCTCAATGATAGGAGATGTGTTCACTGATTCTTTTTGTTTTTATTTTTCAATGTTTTGGTTTTGGAGAGATGTTCCCTCAAAACTTTTATTGACTTTTAGATAATCTTCCTCAGAACTATCTTGTTCCTGAATAACTACAGAAGGTCTTTCCTTTTCTAATATCCTTCTAGATCTTAGTTGAACATCATTAAGATCTCGAGGAGTAATCATGTAAGTTGGAAATTGTTGTCCTTCTACCATGTAATCATTCTGAGGGTTTTTATTGTTGGGTTTTGGTAATGGTTGGGCAGGTAGCTGATTTGGTTTCTGCTGAAATGGCAGTAAGAGTTGAGGATTTTGGTTTTGTTGTGGAGGTTGTTATGCTCCTATACCAATAGTTGTCATATTTCATGATTAACTTGATGAGCTCTGTAATATGTTCATACCTTTTCTTGTTGCAAAGGTTTTCCATATCTTTTTAAAAAATCAAAAAATTTTAAAAAATGTAAAGAGGGTATAGCCTAAAAGAAAAATCAAAGGGTGAAAAGAATAAGATGGTAAAAAAAAAAAGTGAAAGAAATGAACCCCAAACAAGAAAGACCAAGAAAGTGTGCAAGTCTAAATGCCACTATTTTTTCATTTTTTGTAATAAAAAGTTGTGTGCAGCTTGTCACTTATGCCCCAATTCATGAATAGCTAAACAACTTAATCTTGGCTAGCTCATTTTTCAATTTCATGCTGTAGAATAGAGAATAAAATCTGACCAAACAGTGTAAACTTGACAGATAAGTAGATAGGTAGAGTAAATAAAAGGAGCTGAACACTTTAATTTGAGCCCTTGGATGTAATAAGTGCAGACTTAGGTAGGCTTGCCATGTAAAAGAAAAAGAAGATTGATAAGGGTTTTCCAATCTAAGAGCACCCAAATAAAGAAGAAAAGTGTTAGGCTAAAGTAGGTAGGGTAGGTAGATGGTGTTGCAGAATTACTTGTGATGGATAATCTCTCTAAATGTGTTAATTTTTACTTTTATCACAAGTGCAAGGCAGACATTACACTTGATGCAGTTTAAGCAAGACAAGGTCAAATAACTAACTTCCATTCACATTTTTCCCTAAAGATTTTTCCAAATTCCCCCATACTTAATTTTAAAAAAAATCCCCCTAAAGTATTAAGGTCTTTGAAAATTAAAGGGGCTCAGAGCATTTCTCTGACTTCTGGAGGGACCGGACCCTCGGCCCAATAATTTAAATAGCCTAAGTACTTTAAACCATCCATAAATCATTTATTCACTTTCATAAGTCTTTTTCTAAGTAAAAATCCTACTTTACTTAGGAAAATACACAATATCGTATAAAAACCCCTTTTTCCCCTTTAAAGCCTAAGTTTAAATATATACGTAAAATGTTTTAACTTGGCGCTTTTACACTTCATAGTCATATTAACTATTAACATATTTAATATATACTCCTGCACCATATTACCCTTCCTGTATTAATTAATATATTAAATATTCCCAACATCTTATATATCCCACCCCTGGTTGAATACAACCATAATCAATGTTTAAAAGAGGATTAATAAGTTAATCCATAATTCATTAAGAACCTTAATTCCCCGCTGCACAAATGGGATTAGTTAACCTTCTTGGTTAATTAATAACCTACCTATCCATTTAGAAATCACCCCGATATGGTTCATTAATTTATTAAATATATCGAGCCCACTGCAGTTAAAGTCCCGCCTCACCTCATTTCCTGTCTACCGCACGATCGCTCCCCCATCATTCGACGGTCGTCACTGATATCACTCCTCCTTGGTGACCGCGCTTTAATGCGCGATCACCAGGTAGTTTTCTGCCTGTACCTCCGCCACATGTCATGCATTCAATGTGATCACTCGCCCTCTACCTGATACCGCTTTACTCCAAAAGTGGTGCAATCGCATACCGCTTACCACCCTCCATAAGCGACAAAACGTTATTTCCCCGCCTACGTCAATCGCCCATAACCCAAAAATCCCTGCCAACCTTGATTTTGTTAAATAAAACAAACAAAATGTCATTTTCACTGTTATACGCTGCGACCCATGCTCCCATGCAAAACAACATCCAAGTCAACTGTTCAAACTTTCAGACCATCGCCCGGTTAAGAAACTTGTAGCGACGCAGCCTGGAACCCGTTATCCTTCCATCTTGACACTGTTCACCTCCTTTTTACAAGAATTTATCCAATCTACACTAAACCCTATAATTTTGGTTTTTTATTGAAAAATCTACAAGAAAAGGGCCAAATCTAGTTCTAATCCAAGTTTTTGTTTGCCATATAAAGTCCTCAACCTACTGTCTTGCATATTTTCCACGAAATTCCCCCAATTCCATTTTTGAATCCACAAGAACCAAAGATGGAAACCCCTATAGCCCTAAATATAGCATCCATGAATGCTCCCCACAAAGACATAGATTATCTACCTTTGGCCGATAAAGATTTTTAGATAAAAGACCTATTTGGTGATAAAAACCATATTTAGGTTTTCTGCCAAGCCATAGATAGTTATCTAAATAAGTCTGACATTTTTGGATTGTGGTAATCTAACCTTCCCATGTATTTCCTCCCCTCAGTCCATGTTTTCCCAGACATAATTCATCAATGCTATGCTAATTATGATCCTAACCATAGAATTGTTATGTCCCCAAGCCAAACAATGCTTTTTCCCATAACTGCTCAATCCATCAATGAAATGCTATAATTCCACTCCAGTCAGCCCCTCACTCCTATTTCCATGGGGTACTTACTTGAAAAAGCATCTCAATTATTTCAATCAAAAGTAAGTCGTATTGGTCAAGTTTTCATGTTACCAAAGCACCAACCCTAAGGTCCACCTCCTTATCTGCAAACTTGCTTCACTGAAACTGGAAGACTCATTATTGATATGGTATCCTTGATTATGGGATTCAACTCTAGTGAATATGTTGATGATATCACCCTTGTTTTACTATCAATCTTTACTCCAGGACAACCCCCTGTTGTTAGATATGACTATGCCTCCTATATTGCCAACAAAATGCATGACCAATTCTTGAATTTGGAAAGGGAAGAAGTTTTCAAATACACCTCTTTCATATACCGTCTTATGTTATATTATCAGTCAGATAACTTTCCTTTCCCTATCAAGAAACTTGACACCAAAGGAAATCCCAAGGTATGTTATCTTTTGGAGTCCAATATTTCATAATACCAGTGAGTCCCCTTACACTTATAGTGAGTTCATTGACCTATTTGTACATCCAGCAACCACTCTGTTGACAGGAGTTCCCCCTCCTAGGATCAATGGTGACATGAAGAAGATTCTCCAACTCTCTAAGTAGTACAGGATAGGTGACTGGTACCTATATAAAAATGACACAAAAATCAGGATGTATGGGTGTGAACTTTGCCCTTTTAAGTTACCCAAGTATGTTCCCATGAGATTTTTTGCCTCAGAGTATTTGAGGCAGATCATAAATGCAGATTTAGTCCATTTTTGTGGTGCTAAGAAGAAAGCTCAGCTAAGAATTAAGAACCATCTAGGCCCTTTTGTCATCAACACTAGGAATGCATAGAAAGAAGCTGAATTTTTTTTAGAAGATCACCTTAGACTACAAAAGGGTTTTAAGTGGGTACCATATGACCCCAACAGTTTTATATGTGCTAGAGGAATGAAGAACAAGTTATCCCCATATATTCACCATAGGATCCCAAAAATTGAGCAGTTTGCAAACTTGAATGAATGGATAGAGGGGCCCCTAGTAGAAGATGTTAGTGAGCAGGTCAATATAGAAAATGCTATGAGAGATCTTGAGAAAACCCTTGACTTGGATTATTTTGGGCAGGTACCATTCAAGCTATCTTAAAAATCAGCAATTAGTGCATCCACTGCTGGAACCTTTCAACGGCCTCCACAGGAAATCAACATTCTAGCCACAGGAACATCCAAAGGCAAGGAATTAGAGACCACAGAACAACCTACAATGTCACATCAGCCTTAAATTTCCAAAGAACAAGGTCAAGTGCCAACTCCTCCAGCTCGAACTAATGTAACAGAAACTCCAGTTCTGCAAACTCATCTAAATGAGAAAAGAAATAAAAAGAGGGACAGGGAAACTACTACCCTTGCTAGTGGGCCTACAGGACAACCTGGGGCAAAAAGGCAAATACTGAACCCTCTTTCAAAAGAGGAAATAGGTGAAGAGACTATAGACAGTAAAAGAGAAGAAAAAACAATTAGCCAGCAAACTTTCCCATTGGGAGGAACATCCACTAGCTCACAGAGACAAGAGCTAGAAAGACAACACAGTGCAGAAGTATCATCCCTCAGGCCAAAAAGTAAAGAGGCCTCAAATATCAAGAAGACATTCATAGAAATAAAGGCCAGGAACAACCCAGTGAGGATTCAAATGTACAATCAATACTTAAAAATGCCCCCCACGAATCAGCAAAGACTAATGTCAGCCTATGATATTAAAGAGGGCAAGATGATAATGAGTTACTTCAAGCCAAAGGTGCAACAACCTCATTCAGCAGCAGATTACATCAAAACAAACTTAGAGGTCTTAGCAAAGGATATTCATCCTATGGATCAAATTGAACTTCATAATCAAACTAGAGAAATGGTCTATTCCACATTGGTTGGTAAAGCAATGATGGCCCACAAGCTACAAAATTCCTTGGATAATACAATGGTCCAACTACACTTGGAAAAAGCTTCCTCCCTAGCCAAGGATAATAGAATAAAATTGTTAGAAGAAACCATCATTGGATTGGGACATGATCCCAAAGATGCTAAAGGTATAGAAGCATTGATCAAAAAGAAAGAAGAAGACATTGCTGCCCTGAGGAAACAGCTAAAGCTACCTCCTTCAAGACATCCACAAACTGCTAAGGTTATAAAACAAAAAACTGAAGAAGAGATGATGGACCTAATCTTGAAACTCAATAAAAGATTGAATGACACAGAGCAGGCATTAGAAAATGCACTGAAGGATAAGCAGGGAGAGTTGACCTCTCAGCCTCTTGAAGTAATACCAATAGTCTCAACAACAGTTCCCTCTACACTTGGGACAATCTTAGCCCCAAACATCCCAGCAGCCAAAATAGAGGTGGTCACAGGTACAGTCACAGTAGGAACAACACCAGGAAGCAGTGCCAATTTGAGCACAGAAGAGCTGATAAAGGTAATGGAAGACATGAGATTACAAGTTTCAGAATTAAAACAGGTAAAAGAACATTTGGCTAAAATGGAAAGAAATTATGACCTCTCAAAGGTAAACATTGTGGAAAAAACAAGGGAGATCAAAGCATTAGAAAACAAAGTGAAGGCATTAGAAAAAGATCTCACTTTTGACAAGCCTCTCACAGAAATCAAAAGCATTCTTTGGGCCAGCATCACTCAATCTATAAATGATGTTTGGCCATCCATCCAAGTGATCTTTGAACAGATTGATCTAGTGAAAGCAGTACAGGAAGAAATTCAAAAGGCAAGAGCTTTGTTGGGACAAATTCCAGATGAAGTTAACGGGCTTATACACTTTTTGAATAATAGGACTAAGTAACAACTGGAAGAACTTGCCATCGCTGACAAGAAAGATACTATTTTAGAAATCAAAAGGGTGCTAACAAAGAAAACCTTGACACAGAATTTAGAGAGAAGATGCCAAGAAATGCAGGTAGAAATCAATTCTTTTATGGAGAAGTTCATTGTTTTGCAAAATAAAGGGCTACCAAGTCTTTTGGTAATTACTGACAGATTAATGAAACACATAGATTATGTAGATAAATTGAATAAGTATGCTGGCAATCAAGCTAGTTCATCAACAAGTGCTTCAGGTATAAAAGCACTCCCCACTGGCCAAGTTCTCTATGACAACTTAGAGAACTTACTCTATGTTAAGCATGAGATAAAGCACTTGTTCCCAATCTAGCCTACCTTTTTCAGATATACAGAAACTGATGAGACCCTAAGGAAACTTCAGAAACACAGATTTCCAGAGAAAAAATGGTGGGAAGACATGTTGGAAATTTTGTAAATTTATCCTCGGTAAAATATAAATTTTGGGCTATTTACTATAGTAGGATGAAAAAAGGTGAACAAAGATCAAACAGGTCGAAGTTTATCAGAACAGGTAAAGCGTATCAGTCAAAATAGGGCAGCCAACACAGAGTTACTAAAGAAGACAGCAGCAAGCCAAATTATAGGGCATGCCTCCAACACACTCAGCAAGAAAAGGAACAACACAACATCAGTTTACCTTTCTCCTATCTTCAAGACTAGTTGTCTCTATTTTTTTGTAACTTATTCATTAGTCACCCTAGAATATATCTCACACTATTATGAGATATTTTTTGTAAACATTTTTGTATAAATACTCCCTCAATTGGAGTATTGAGGGTGGATTCATATACATTGCTGTAATATTGGTTATTTTGGAATAAAGGGTTGTTGGACCAAACTTTTGTATGGCTGGCTAGACAAAGAATTAATGCAAGGGACTTTTCACAGATTTCTTGAATCAAACACCGGATCAATAAGTCCTCTATACCTTATGTTTTTTAAAGTTTTCCTTGTTTTTTATATCATCTTGTTTCACATCTGAATGATAAACAAAAAAGAGTAATTCAGAATATGCATAAATGCACTCTGTTTTCAATCTGTATTGTTCCTTATGTTTTCTTCTGAATTAGTATAAAAAGTGAAATCTTAATTGCTCCTATTGTCTAGTTCTTTCATTTTGATTATTTATTAAAGAATACTTAACTTCTCTTTAGAAGTAATCATTCAAGTTCCCTCTTTAAATATGCTTAAGGATTCTTAACTGCCCTTCACCTATTTTGAAACCATTCCATTTATTCCAAGTCTTTATTTGTTCCCTGTTTGACCATCTTGCCCTGTGAAACCATCCTTTGTTAAGAAACCAAGTCTAGTTAAGGCATTTTCTTTGAATCCATTAGCTAAATGGCCTAAACTAGTCAGTCCTGCCCCTCTGCTATTGAATCTCACCACCCAAACTCAAACAAAACTCCTAAACTTCACAACTAGCCTAATATCTTTCAAAACAAAGCTAAAACTTAAAGAGAGAGCCCTCTTTGAATACAGATTGGCTAGATTCTATATCTAAAAGATTGGTTTGTGGTTACCTCAAACCCCTTTCCCCTTCTTACAACTTCTGGGAAAATCTGAGTGATAACAGAGGTTGTTGTGGAAATGGCAATGAAGGTTGAGGATTCTGCTTTTGAAGTTGTGGCTGTTGATTTTATTGTTGAATGTGTGGGGAAGGATAATTCTGATATGATGGAGGATATCGGTAATATTGAGAAAATCTCCCATAAGGATTTTGTACTCCTTGTGCCCACAGTTGAGATTGAGGTTGAAGCCAAGGTTGTTGCTAAGAATTCCAGTTTGGTGGGGGCTAAAGATACATTTGATTGTTAAATCCCTGATTTTGTGGCCCCTCCCAAGGTCTTCTAGCAACAAAACAAAGAGGTTTTGTAGAATTTGGGACTGTTTCCTCTTGAAAGATAGCCTTAAGACCTGGGATTGAAGGACAACCCTTGGTCTCATGGATTTCTGAACAAATCATGCAAGTTTCTACAATTTTTGCATCTAAAGAGCATTCCCTTAGACCATTTTTTTTGCATTTTGGACAAAAAATGGCTAAAGTGTTAGCCTCAGTTTTCTACTTGTTTTGTATTTTAAGGGTGTCTAATTGCTCACTAAGTCTCCCTAGAATATTAGTTTTAAATTCATCAAGCATATTACCAATTTCTGCCCTACTTACAAATCCCGTTGCAGATTTATTTACTCTAACAAGGGAAGGATCTCTTGGTCCTTTCCCTATTTTAGATTTCCCTCTTGAGAGATGAACACATAATTCTCCTATATCATTTAATGGAAGTTGAGAGATATCTCCCTTCACTATTATGTCAAGGATATCTATCCACTCATCTCTAATGGCTTTTAATAAAAGAACTTTCAAGGTTTTTCATCTAAATTGTTCATTTTTTCTCTTTTCAAATTATAGTTGAATCTCTCAATCAAATCTTCTAAGTTTTCATCCTCTCTTTGCATCATTTTGAACACTTCATATTTGTGATTGGTAGGCATGCAATAATCCAAGTACCTATCCAAAATCTCTTTTCATGTCATTCCATGTTCTAACGGACTGGATGACTAACCCCATGAACCATTTCAAAGCAGCTCCTTTCAATGTTCAAGGAAAAAATTTAAGTTATTGAGAGTCTTCTAGATAGTCATAAGTTCTACACAAACCTTCAAGCTCAAACAAAAATGTTTCACGATCCTCAATTTTCAACCCATAGAAGTTTGGGAGGACAGAAGGTGGGATATTTTTCATTGTGGCATTTGTTTTCTCATCCACTATAGGGAATCCAAAATAATTATCTATTTCCCTATTTCCTCTGCCTCCTCCATTATTTCCTCTACCTTATCCATTATTTCCTCTACCTCTCCCTCTACCCCCTCCTCCAAATAGTGAGAATTCTCCATCTTGTTCCTCTTCTACCATTATAGTTTCTTCATAGTCAGTATAGGGTTCAATCTGCAAGGTTACTTCCTCCTCCTCTAGTTCTTCTGTTAATGGAATATGGGAGAGGTTATATTTCTTCTTCCTCACCAGTTATTCCTAATTCTTCAACTACAATGTGCTCTCCTGTGGAGGTGAAAAAGGTTATTCCTACTATTGGAGATTCGAAATTTTTCTCCCCTGACTGTCTTGGTAGATGAAGTAGGAGATTATTTTGATTGGATTTCTGCCCCTGGAATTCCATGAGTCCTAGGGCTAGGAGTATGAGTTTGGGATGGAGGTGTGCCTTTTCTTGTTCTTGGTGGAGTAGGTGGTGTTGTAGGAATTGAACTTCTGCCCCTAGCTATAAATCTACCCCTAGAGTCTCTTTCTCTGTGCATGTCATTGTTTTTTTTTTAATGTAAGAGATAAGGCTACCTAGTTACACTTTCCCGGCAACAGTGCCAAAATGTTTGGTTAATTTAGTGTCATAAATTGTTCTACATAAATTATCAATCCGAGTATCGTAAACTGATGAAGTGTAGTGAACTGTTTGTGCTAAATAACCCTTCTTACTTCATTGTTTTTGTGTTTTATGTTGTTTTGGGGGTTCTTGGTCTTTAGTTCCTAATAATTTACAATGTAATTATCAAAAACTTAAATCTAACTTTCATAAAGACTGCTCAAATTCTAAAAATGGAAACAGAGCTTAAGAAAGACTTGGAAGCAAAGCTTAAGCAAGAAATGAAAATAAAGTTTCTATTCCTATTTCACTATTATTTCCAAATCATGAATTAAAACGGAAAGTGAAATTTGTAATTGCTGTCTAACTTATTACAGAAATAAAACTAAATGAAATACTTAGTTACTCTGCCTCTCAATTTTGGGAGAAAGTCTCTTTGGGATGACATTTGAGGAGTTTTGTACTTCATTATTCTAAGAGAAAACAAATACAGAGATGCAGCAAAGATTCATGGCATAAATGAAATGTTCAACCACTTAATTTAGGATGAATTATCAATTTGAAGGTTTTTCAGAAACATTCATTAACACTATGAGTCAGTAAACTAAAAATAAAATGGCAAAGACAGTAAATATCACTGATAAGTCTAATTGAGAATTTAAAGACTAATAAAATAGTGAATGAAGTAAACTAGATTACATTACTGAGTTTCAAATTCTAACTACTATAAAAACTAGAAAGAGATCAAGCAAAAAGAAGCTATTCTAAATTATGAATACTATTAATAAGAAAATGATGAAAATTGCATTATAAACATTCTTAGTAAGAAAATGATTATACACACTGTGAAAGAAAATGATGAATTTATAGTTGACAAGAAGAAGAACAATGAAACCTTCTTCAGTGTAGTGGCCCTCAGCAACTGATTAGGATATGCTTGCTAAATCAACTCAAAGAAAACTCCGTCATATTTTCATAAAACACGTGGTCTTCATATTAAAAATAGGGACACAAAATGCCCAGGAATTATAGAGTTCAAAGCTTTGATTTCATAATAAAACTATCACTATTACTACTAACTTCTTCGGTCCTTTACACATGTATTTATAAGAAAAAACATACAACTATCTGTGGAGAAAAACATTCTATAGCCAAACACATAGAAGATAAATATGCAGAATTTCTTCCTCGGCTGCTGGAGACATAAATCCAAGACATGGTGGCTATTGGATTCGGTTGTACAGGTGGTTGTTGGAGTCCATAGGTACAGGTAATTATTCTGGATAACGCTTCCCATGACTATGAAATGTGTTAATTAACCACGAAACAGAGTCTTGTTATCTTTGGTCTCTGCATTTGACTTATCCATTGATCGTAGTCTTATGCCATCTTCTTTGTCGACCTGGGCTAAGTGAATAGGATAGCGTCCATGTCATGATGATTTCCAAGCTACCCATGTAGCTAGTTTCTCCTTCTAACACCTGGAACCTGCTAAAGCATGAAGGTAGCTGCGGAACAACCGATTAGCTGCAGAATAGGCTACGTTACGTAGCTAATATACAAAAATTTATTCAAACAACAAAACATAAAAGCATAACATGTAAATCACTAAATTTCCTCCTCAAGACAGTATATATCGGTCATTGGTGATGAGAATGCATCTTTCTCATGGAAAAACAAAGAAAAGGAATGAGAAGAATTTCTTAGGGAAAGAGTAATTTTGAGGCTCAACACATGGGTCTACCAATGTGCCGATGGCTGCATTGGAAGTATCACTTCACCTGATTAGGCCCATGTACCGTTGGTGTAGGAGTAGGAGTAGTGTTTTCTTTCAGTTGTTTTCTCACATGATTGAGTTATTACATGCTTTGTTTGTTTTTTTTTACTTGCTTCACTTTCATTTTTGTTTCTACTCTTGCTTTGAGTTGTTGATTGTTAGTTCATTCGCTTGTTTCATTCATAGGTTAGTTTGGCATGAAACCATGTATGAGTCTTGAAGCGAGCTGGGTTAAGTACAAGATGGCTTGGTCAAATGTCACTACTTGGTTATCTATCATCTTGCCTCTGTAGGATGAGCTTGTTACTTTTAGTCCACGATACGTCGAAGGAAAATATGTATTGTTCGAAGTGAACCTTGGTGTAAACACAATGCTTGCGTGCTAACTAGTGTCACCTTCTCTAGTCGAGTGTTTTTGGGTTAACGTTTTCATCTCAGCCAAGTAGAGTAAGGTGATGTGGAAAACCTTAAAAGGCATGTCAGACATATAATAAACTAATTCTCTCGTGGAACAACCTCTTCTTTTCTCAATAAGTTGGGATCCCTCTTCTGCCTCCGAAATGAATAAGCACTATGCACAGTGAAAATGGAAAATTGAAAAGACAAAAAAAAATCAAAATGAAAAATGAATGAGGTGAAAGAAGAGAAAGGATTCCTACGTAGGGAGGTGACGCAAGTAACTCTGATGGGGTACTGACTAGGCTCACTGGCAGTGCAACCATGCTTTTGTTCCTATGTGACTCCACCAGGCTACTTTCCAGGCCCGCTGGCAGTGGAGCAGCACCAAATATGAAACTAAGACTCTGATGACAATACTGCTTGTGCACTTATATACCCCTCAAACCCAATCGAAAAAACTATGTTGCCTTGGCTTGGAATGTGTGTCAATCAACCAGGGGCTTGGCAGTTGCTACATCTTAAAATCATGTTAGTGTGAAACCAAGATGCTGAAAACTAAGCAATACTTCTAGAGGTGTTAGCCTTGATTTTCATAAACAAGCTCCCTTTAGATAGCAAGAGTGTTCTACCAGTGTGTCCAAGTGTTATAGTGGCTACAACCACCCTCGAAAAATTGCCTTAGCCTGTTTTGGAGCCTCCCTACCAGCCTTACAAAAAACTTTGTCTTGCTTCCTTAAGTACTCAAGCTTCAAGTGTTTTCCTCGCATAAAGGTAGCCTGTCGTTCATAATTGATCCATTTCCCTCACAGGCCGCTCACCTGAACTTGGTCCAGCTGTGGGCTGAGCTGCTTCCCCTTGAAAATTGTGCATTTCTGGAGGGCAACCAGCCTTCCCTCCAGGAATTACGCAATCCTCTTTGACATCCTATTGGGCGCAAGGATTGTGAAATCCTACCAGCCAACCCTCCCAGCAGGATTTGTGCAAATTTTCCCTGCAGCAGGCTGTTCAGCCTAGGATTTGTGCAAATCTGGGCAATAGTCAGCTAGTCTGCCCATAAATTGTGCAATATCCTAGGCATCCAGCCCATCTCCCAGCCAAAAATGCACATTTTTCTCCAGTAATCGAGACATCTCTTGCATGTGTGCCTGAGTTGATTAGTTCCCTTTAGGACTGAGAAAAATAGACTTGCATGCATGGGCTGCTTCTCCCAAGGCAGCATGCAAAGGCATCCATGTTTCAGGGAGATATGTTTAGTAGTTGGAGGCTACATGCAAGAAACCCTTCTGAAGCCTCCCACCAAGTGTTGCTTCCTCTAGATTCATGGCATGCGTGTCACAACCTCGATGTTATCAAAACTCATTAACCGGAAGCTACATATCTCATTCCTCACATCAAACTTGCAGGTCTAACATCCCACATCACATCTAGGAGCAGTTGACACATTCAACTCAACTGTTTTTGGGTAAGCCCGCTTCCCATGCCTTGCGCTACATTTTTGTCGCTTTTTGTGTTTTCACTTGTAGGAGTATTGTTTGCTTGATTTATTTGAATGCTTGCTATCGTTTACATATATACTAGCTTTTCCTAACTCTATTTCAATTTCTGTTTCTATCTCACTACTGTCGCATGCATGAAACTATTTTTCATAGACGTTCGCCCAACCGATGAACTGCCTCACCCACATTTTGCACATTTTTGGAGGACAGTAGCTACTTGGCCCAAGAAATTGCATAGATTTGTCCCTAGTCCAGTAGTCCTTCCTTGCTAGAATTGTGCATTGTATAATCCCAACAGTCAATAGCCAGATTGGACTGTGCATTGCGCAGTTCCAGCAGCCAGCCAGTCTCCCAGCAACACAGACTGTCCTTGAGCAGTCTTGGCAGTCGGTCTTCTGATCTCCCAGCCTAAATTTTGCAACCTTCATGATCGTTCACCCAGGTATGTTACAAATCAGTTCTCATGTTCATTTTGGTTTTTCACTGACATATTTCTTGTTGTGAATGTTGCCATGTCTCCAGGTATAGCAGGTGTTCATCTGCCTTTCAGCATTACAGATACACTGGTTTCCAAGAGAGCAGAGGTGAGGACACCATTCAGAGCACGCTTGGGGATGCAGTCAATCAAGTGTCTATGAGCTTTCCTACTCACGAAGACATCAAGTTGTTCATAGACAAGGACATGAAATAGCAACATCACAACAAGAAACATCATGAACAGCAACTGAAGACATCATACCAAATGCAATGAATGCAAGAGGAGGGTTGTTGACAGCATGGAGGTAGAACAAGGTTTCAAGCTTAAGAAAGTCCATTGATGATGAACACAACTTTAGAGACTCTGGATATGGAGTTGCGACGTTGTTATCACCCCTCTGAATCTCCAAGGCTGAGGAAGAGTCTAGCGGAGGTAACCACAAACCAATCTTTTAACTTGGTAGTTAGCCCTACCAAGCCGGAGAGGGCTCTCTCCAAAGGATCACAGCCAAGAGGGCTGGATGGATTAGGGTCTTAGGCTAGACATAGTAGCTCAGGGTTTTTATTTGATTTGATTGGGGTATCACTGGATGAGTGAATTAGTTCAGAGAGTGAATTAGGTCAGGGCAAAAGGAAATCAGAATTGTAGACATCTGATGGGGCAAGGTAGGCAAGTACTTTAACACTTTGTAGTATATTGATCGAATGGTTTAGACTGATGAGGTGATAAAAAGAGCATGGAAATCATGATTTTTTTTTAAACTAACGAAATGAAACAAATTATGATGATTTTCCCAAAACAGAGCATAGGAGATGAATTCTGCTTATCATACTCGAAAATCAAACATATTTATAAGTGAAATGGATAGTGGAAAATACAAAACAATCACACACATTTAACTGAAGAAGGGAAAATGTCAAAATACCATGCCACAGGAATGCCACCAAAATAGTTGCAACTCATCAAATATATTCCATGCCAAACTTTGAATAAAAGAATGTCTCTGATCACTAGTATAATATCCAACTTAGTCCAACCTCTAAAATGATAGAAAAAGTACATGATATAAGCCTAAAAAAAAACTTCTCCCAACCTTAGGGTTTGAATCCATGAGAGGAGGATAAGTTCCACCAAAAATTGAACTGATAGCTAGAGTGTAGGATGGTCAAATTGACTCATCCCTAACTTAAGTGCACTGATTCATTACACCTCGTTGAGTCCATTTACCTAATGTATTTACCCTAGGTAATAGAAAAAACATGATAATTACATTTACTTCATCAATTACATAAGTGAAAATTGATTTCCAAAGGTGAAAATCAACATTGGAGCAAAACTGTGAAAAAATCAGGGAATTTTGCCTTATGTTCAGCGCCAGTGCTCTATGCACAATGCCTTAAGCCTGTGCGTAGTGCCAACTTCAAGATGATTTTTGAAGGGGTTGCTGATGTCCAAATTGATCTCAGGATAGCTCATTTAAAATCTTCCCAAAAATGATAAGATTTTACCCTCCAGAAGGGAAATCTCATAAGATTGCTCTGTGCTCAATGCCTACCTGAAAAAGAGGGCATAAAGGTGAAGTTTGACGTGTTTTTGGTCATTTCTCCCTGTCCAATGGTCCAAATTTAGTGTGCCAATAGTCAAAAATGTATGTTCTTGGCCTTTTGAATCCAATGGCAATCTTGGTTTTCCATTTAGAGGCCTCAAGAAGATGCGTAGGGCCTAGGGAGTTGTGCATAGGACAGTTCACCTGTGCCAACACTATCCAATGTTGCACAAAAATCCCAAAAATGTCAAAAGTGCCCAAAATCTTGTCAAAATTGGTGTATAAGCTTTTGATGAAGTGTGCTAGGCATGGAAAGAGGGCTCAGCAAGGATATCCAACTTTCCTTTCTCCTCTTGCACCTTTAGGATTTCAATCTTTGACTTCATCTTGAGCTTGGACCTTGCTATTTAGCTTCTTTGGCAATAGTACTTTTCCATCCTCCTCTATATCTCATTGTCCCTTTAGCCTTGCCTAGGAGCTTTTCAAGATGGGTTTTCACCCTCTCAAGCCAATGCTCCCTATTTTCATTGATCATTATGGCCAATTGCTCATTTAGGGTAAGCTCATTGGCTAGTTCCGCTTCTTTCTATTTTTCTAGTTCCAATGCTCTTTTTAGGCATTTGGTCCTTGGCCATTTTCTTGGCACTTGTTCTTCAATATCATCATCATGTTCTCCATATGCTTCATCAAGTAAGGCCTTAGTCTTTTCTGCCTCTCTATTTTCTTTCATGAATTTCACTTCATCAATGAAGTGCTTTGTCTTCAGTTGCTTGTTCTCCTACTTGTAGAAGTTAATGACAAATATAGCCCTGTCAAGATTAGTTTGGTGTTCTCTAATCTTCGCTTCCTTTCCCTTGAGTTCTATGCTAATGTCCTCATATTCATCCTGCTCACTTAGATCAACAAGCTCAAAATCATGTTTTGTCTCATGGAGGTCCTCCTCCTACTACTAGATTTCTACCTCTGTCATCTTTTCTTTACCTTTGTGTACCTGCTTTGTTGATGAAGAAGGAAAGGCCCATCCCACAATATGTGGGACAACATGTATCTATGGCCTCTCTAATAATTATGTGCCAATGTGCTCAAATCTTCCCTCTCAAGCTTGATGACCTCAACTCTACTTGGTAACCCTGCATGATCATGAAATGGTGATGATGGTGCAGAAATAGGCTAAGATGATGGAGGGATAGATGTAGTGGGCTGAGATGGAGGGTATATGTCTTCATCATGATGATCAGTGGGATGAGATGAAGATGGAATATCTTGAGCATGTGGAGGTTTTGGAGCAGCAAAAATATGATTGGAAATGAAAGTGTCTCATGCAATGTTCAACTCGTTAAGGTGATGGAGGACAATGATCTTGATTAGAGAGTGATGGAAAAGATTGTTCATTTGCTGCTCGTACCTTTTTCCATGAGCTATGCATGCCACTTTCTCAATGCTTCTAAATAAATAATAAGGGATAGTGAGCATTCTCAGTCTTGTGAAGTGCATGAGAAATCTAATATGGTATGAATAAAGTCTGGAAAATATTCCTTCACAAGTGAAGTACTTCATGATGATTTTCATCATGGGAGCATATGTACCAAGAAGGAGGCTGAAAGGGAAGAATTTCTTTCGATCATTTCTATATCGAGGCTTCAAATATGGCTCATAATACTGATGATCTAGGTTTTCAGCTTTAAACCACTTTTCACCCACATTAGGTATTCCAGTAGCAATAGCAATAATGTCTGAGGATATCGTGAAGCTTACCCCAACAAGGGTCACTTGATTGTCTTGAATATTTGAAATGAACTATATAGTCAAAAAATTATGGCTTTCGACTCTTTGTACCATCACACAAAAATCAAAACATCCCAAATTCTTGAAGGAAGTGACTGTTGTTAGGCAATAGATCCCCCCATAGTATGTTTTTTGGGGCTTGAAGCCCAGATTTTGGTTAAATGAAATGTAAAGACACTGTGAAATGTAGGTGCGAAGCGCGAGAGTCTAGGGTTGTCCACCCTAAAATAATGTAATATAATATAGAATTTGTCAGCCTACCCATGGTCCACGGACCCCTACAGCTGAGTGTGTAGGGCGGAGTTGGAATTGTATCTGAATAGAAGATTAATAAAAGATAAGTTACTTTGTGGAATATTTTGTGTCTATGCTTCTGATATCTTTATGGATTTCTTTACTGTTTATGATTATGTGCATTTGTTATGAATATTGAATGATTAATGAGAATATTGGGCCCACATAATCTAGTTAAGATCTATAATAAAAGCTCAATAAGGAATAAGGATTTAGACAATACCTCTTCGCGCTCTTTACAGAACTACGCAGAAGCAATTGCCCCAGTTACGAAGGATAGATGGCTGCGCAGAGCAGTGTAAGCGTGCAGGATCGGTTCGTGAACTTCCCAGACTTCATCAAGACATCCCTAGGGTGTGGAAACCTGGTTCCAACACCCTCCCATACTACCTCGGGTGAGACCTCAGTCCGTGCACAATGAACTATTGTCGAAAGGGCCATTAGTTTCAGGATTTGTTTGGCTAAATCACTTCTGAACTTGGGTCAGGCCCCGACAAGCCAACAAATGGTTCCATTGCTAGGACCAGGATCTGCCTAAGGGATGTTTGATGTCGTGCCACTAGAACCCAATAAAGAAGGAAATTGAAGAGTGGTTGGACAAGAAGCTTCATGAGTTCATGACACAGGAAAACAAAACTCCATAGGTATTTGAGAAAAGGTGGCTGGATTGCTACGTATATACAGAAATCCACGAGATCTTCTTCGCGTCCTTCTCTTCTAAACTATATGAGTGGATCGCAGGGTTAGCTGATAGCTAGGGAAGGTACAAGCTCGATCAACTAATAGTGTGGACCCTGGAGTTAGTGCATAGACTAGAGGCATTAGAAGATAAGATCGCACAAGTTGTGGACCATTGGCTCAACTAGATAATAGGGTGATTTATGACTGAGTTCACGGTAGACACGACTGTGAGCTATAGCGAAGCAGAACGACGTTTTCTCAAGGGACTGCGAGGTAGGTACATTAAATCCCTGAATACCTGGATTAAGATGTTGTTATGTGAAAAACGGGTCATGCGAATACATTAATATTTGGAATGACATAGAGTGAAAAGATATACAAAGGTACTGAGGGATTGGGAAACAGTCCCTTAATTTCACCTTTGCGAGAGATCAAGGAAGAGTGCACTTGGGTGTCTTCGAGAAGTGCGGTCAGTTTGATAAGGCAACACATTCCCCAGTTACAACCTCCACTTACACCACCACTCGCTTCACCTCCTTCACCTCCATCTTCACCCACCCCACCTCCACCACTCCCATAGTTCAGCATGGCGAGCGCGATCAAGCTACCTGTATTCAGAGGAGTAGGGAATGAGGATTCAGACCAGTTTTGGTTTGTGGTAAGAGCAGTGTGGGAAGCACAAGGGGTTACGGATAACAACATTAAGAAGGCCACATTAGTGAGCGCATTGCAGGATCACGCACTAACATGGTACATCAAGCACTCTAATGTTCACCCAAATGTAGGGATAGTGGAGATCTTGAATGCGCTGAACAGAGAATTTAGCCGACTGAAATCAGAGACATAGTCAATCATCGGATTTAAAGAAATCATGATGCTTCCAGGTGAGAGCCCCATGGGATCTAGATCAGAGGCTAAAGAGTACGATTCGCGAGGCTAATATGACACTAATAGATGTGCAACACTGTGCATGGTTTGTTGCATCTTTGACACCACACCTAAGGACGGCGCTGTCACAGTAAAAGCTTTCAACCTAGGCCGAAGCATTGGAAATGGCGATGTGGTTGCATGAAACACCGATACAGGATCCGAGGTTGGGATCCAACAAGTCCATGCTCAACTACAAAATTTATGCTTGGAGATGCATAGTTTGAAGAAGGATAGGGTGCCATGGCCAGAGGCGTGTGAAGAAGGGTGGTGCATAAAATGCAAAGGCTAGGGCCATGACAAAGACCACTGTCCAGTATTCGTGAACTACTTGGTAGGAGGGGGACCAATGCCGTTGAGAGAATAGGCATAGGCAGGGCCAAGTGTGGCACCCACACTATGGTGCACAATCTGTCAGATAAGAGGAAAACATACAATGGATAACTGTCATTTGTTGCAGAGGTATACACAAACTCCCCAACAACTGTTTTGTAATTTTTGTAGATCGGTGGGCCACGATGAGCATACTTCTCGCAGCTACGAGTTAATGATGGAGTGGACCCTGACATATAGAATGCAGATAGAAATGCGAGGCCTCAACCCAGCTGTGGGGATGGCATGCGCTGGATTTCGGGGCCGAGGTCGAGGATGAGGAGGAAAGTGGCCATGAAGGGGCTGCAGACAATTAATCTGTTACAATTGCAGAGGACCAGTGCACTACGCTTGCAATTGCACCAACCCAATGAGAATATCTTGCTCGTACCATACTCAGTTTGATCATGAAATGGTAGATTGTCCTACGTTGATCACACGGATGTGCAAGAAAGGGTACTACAGCCTGCTCCGACTTAAAATATTCAAATGATGAGGTCTAAACCGCGCGAAGAATACCCAAATGTGAATATGGTGCTCAGAAGCTGCATGAACACAGGGGAGGATTAGGGGAAGCAACCCGAGGAAGATACATGGGTTCACAAGGCCCCTACAAAGGAGCCTGAGTTTGACCAGAATGCACAAAGGAGATGTTCATGGAAGCTAAGAAGAGCTTTGCGGAGTCCTCCACTTCAGGTAGTAAGGATCAACCAGAGACAGAGATGGATCCTTCTATGCTAACTACCTTTTTGGAGACATTCATGAAATTGCTGTGTGACGATAAGGCAATTAAAGGACTACAGGAGTTGATAACTAGGTGCGCAGGGTTGGGTGGACCACGCGTAGTCTGGAAAATGGGAAAGCATGCATTGCACACTGGTAGGGAAATGAGATTGACGATGCAGATTGGCGAGTATGAAATGGATCAGGTAATCCTAGACCTGGATTCGAATGCGAATGTGTTACCAAAGCAGACATGGGAACGCATGGGCAGGCCTACATTGCAGTGGTCCCCTATTTAATTACGAATGGCAAACCAACAAAAGATTTTTCCCATGGGGAGGTTGCAAGGGATAATAATTAATATCAAAGGCGCGACCACACAGGTGGACTTTGAATTAATAGAGATTGTTGACAGTCATTATCCCACGTTGCTAGGAATAGACTGGGCCACTGATATGAATGGAGTCATCAACCTAAAAAAGCGAAAGATGATATTCATGAAAAAGTCCCTTCGCATAGTCGTTCTGCTAGACCCAACTGAAGGAGCACGCTACACTGAATCCGTGCACGACGATGGAAGGAACAATGAGCTAGATTGTATCTACAAGATAACTATGCGAAATCAAGATTAGGTGAATCCGACTACAAATGGAAGGATCTCATGGGAGCGTGAAAGTGACTGCATATCAGATCCAGATGAAGAAGACGAAAGCTAGCACAATCGATTGAATGAAGTGACAATGTCGAATTGCAACATGATGACTAGATCACTATGTTGCGTAACAACCCAGGCCCGAGATCTACCAACATATGATGGATTGACAGCAGTGGATGAATTCTTGAGAAAGTGTGAGAGTGCAGTACCGAAACAATAGCGGTTCGATGCGTAGAAGTGGGTGCTACGTGTGACACCTACATGGTGGTGGGGAACACATCAAGGAAATTTTGAAAACTGGCACGGCTGTAGAAGGATGATGCGGCTACAATTTGGGAAACCGCAACTATGGATAGCAGATAAATATGATGGACGTGATGACCCATGCACACACCTCACAAAATCGACCAAGACCGATGGTCGGATACTATTGACGACGTGCTACAAGCCATAAAAGCCGCCATCTTCAAAATACCACAGGAACCACAAGAAGTAGTTCAACCAGCATGGCAACCCAGTTAAGCAATGCCCTAGAATGTTGTAATGTACAAATAGAGGAGGATGATGACGACCCCCGAAATATTAATATTCCAGAAACTGAAGGGTGTTGCAAAGTTCAAGGACCATCAATTGAGGACCCAGACATCACTGCACCATTAAAAACAAAGTAGGTAAACATGGGTACTGACACGGAGCCAAAGTACGCAACGCTTTGGGACTATCGAAATGATGCTACGTCAGATAAGGTCGCCGAGTTACTCCACGAATATCTTCCCAACCAAAATCACGGACTTAAAGGGGATCATTGGTGACTTAGGGATGATGAAGATCACTCTAAAACCAGACATGAATCCAGTTAAGTAATGACCTTACCAGTTGAATCTGAAGTATAAAGAAAAGGTCCGTGAAGAATTAGACAAAATGCTTGCAGTCGAAATTATTGAACCAATGGAAGAATTTGACTAGGTGAGTCCTATGATAGTACAGGAGAAGAAACAGAAGGGTGAAATTAGAATCTTTGTGGACCTCAAGAATCTTAACAACACCTGTGTTCATGATTCATTCCCGACACAGTTTATAGATGAAATAATGGAGAATGTTGGCGGACAGGAAGCTTACTCATTCATGGATGGCTTCTCAGGGTACCATCAGATCAAGATCGCACTGGAAGATAGAAGCAAGACAACCTTCACAACCGAATGGGGCTGTTTTCAGTATACCATTATGCCCTTTGGACTCAAGAACGCACCAGTGATATTTTCATGCATAGTGGTGGCCGTGTTCAAGGAATACATCGTACCCAGTTTGCAGATAGCAGCAATTATAGGTATGTCCGAATGTGAAGCCTTGAAAGAGAGGCTCAAGCAATTGGAAGAACTTGAGGAAGAACGGTTTCTGGCGGGATTCCATCAACAGGTACAGAAACAGTGCAAGAAATCTTGGCACGACCGCCATATCAAGTTGTGCACATTCAAGGTAAATGATTTAGTGTTACTGTATGACAGCAAGTTCAAAAAATTTCGTGGAAAATTTAGAATGCATTGGTTGGGACCATATGTGGTAAAGGAGGTCACAGACGGAGGCACGGTCCAGCTAGTTAAACTTAATGGAGAGTCCTTCCGAGGAAGAGTAAATGGCAGTCACCTAAAGCCCTACACGGGTGGGCCGGTTGTCTTACTAACCGACCAAAGAATAGTCTTCGCAACCTGACAAGCCGGACGGAGGCACAGGAATATAAACACAAGTACTAGAAGTCGGCATCAAAGTAGATAATCAAGTCAAATGCAGATGATTCTGAAGCAGAAATGGAGCAGATCTAGACAACGACAACATGGGGAGTTGCAGACCTTCATGCCACATAGGCACAGTTAGATGGACTCTATGTGAAGATCATCGCACCAGCAAAATGACACGGGACGAGTCACGATGATTGTGTTGGGGACCTGTTGGGCAGCGGATCCCCTCATAGTAAGTTTTCTGGGGCTTGAAGCTCAAATTTTGGTCAAATGAAATGTAAAGACCCTACGAAATGCAGTTGTGGAGCGTGAGAGTCTAGGGTTGTCCACCCTAAAATAATGTAATATCATATAGAATGTGTCGGCCTACCCATGGTCCGTGGACCATGGGATTGTATAAATAGGGTGAGGCTCTAAGTGTAAAAGGTAGTCTTAACTTGGAGAAGTCATATATTCTTTTGGATGAGGAATTTGTTCTGAGTCTGTAAGTCTGAGTCTTAGGCTGTAATAGTAGGGAGAGGTTTTATAGCTGTGTGCACAGAGGCTTGGTAGAGTCCGCAACTGTGTGCGCAGACCCCTATAGCTGAGGGCACAAAGCGGAGCTGGAATTGTATTTGAACAAAGGATTAATAAAAGATAAGTTGCTTGTGGAATATTATGTGTCTATGCTTTTGATATCATTATGCATTTCTTTATTGTTTATGATTACGCACACTTGTTATGAATGTTGAATGATTAATGAAAATATTGGGCCCACGTAATTAAGTTAAGATCTATAATAAAATCTCAGTAAGGAATAAGGATCTAGATAGCACCTCTTCGCGCTCTTTACAGAACTATGTGGAAGCAGTTGCCCCAGTTGCGAAGGATAGACAGTTGCGTGGAGTAGCATAAGCACATAGGATCGGTTCGCGAACTTCCCAAACTTCATCAAGACATCCCTAACGTGCGGAAATGTGGTTCCAACACCCTCCCATACTACCTTGGGTGAGACCTCAGTCTGCACACCGTGGACTATTGCCAAAAGGGCTAGTAGTTTCGGGATTTGTTTGGCTAAATCACTTATGAACCTGGGTCAGGCCCCAATAAGCCAACAAATGTCATAGGTGAAGCCATTAACTCTCTAGTTTTGGTAGGTTCAAACCTCAAGATTCTTCCTCCTTTGTGTGGTTTTCTTTATTCTTGATCTTCTTCCTCTGAAAAATCTCTATTTTCTTCTTCCATTATGTGTTTTCTTTCCTATTGCTTGAAACCCTAGGGATTAGGAAATAGGAGTGGGAATGGGGTAGGAAAAATTTAGGGAGTGGAGGAAGGGATTAGGGGATTTAGGGATGTGATGGGGTAGTGAAATGTGTATGGGATTTAGGATTTGATATTTAATTACAGGTATGTAGTATGGCTGCCTAGGGATTTTGTTGCCTAGGACTTAGGGTTTAAGGGAGAATATGCTTGGGATATGGATTTAGCAACCTAGGGGTAGGGATAGAGTTTGTGATGTGTGAAGGGGAGTAGGATCTTAGGAATAGTTTTTATGGGTGTAGGAGAAAGCTAGGGTTTGCAAGGATCTAGAATTACCAATTTTAGGCAATAAACTTCATAGCATGAATGATGACTTTGGGAGGTGTAAGGAGGGATGAACAAGGTTGTAATTACTTGATAAGAGGCTTAGAAACCATGTACTCAAGGTTATAAATCATTGTTTGCATTTTGAGAGCTTGTGGGAAAATTTTTACCAATGAACAACGCCCTTAGTGCGTGCCAGCGCCTTCATCCCATGCATAGCACCTGCAGCCCATGCGCAATGCCTGTCTCTGTTTTGCTAATTTCACCCAAAATCATGAGGAATGGTGCTTTGGTGTTTGCTCAAGCAATGATAGGAGGCAAATGGAGTTGGGTTAGATGCTAGGAGGGCCTTTATACATGAGTGAAATTGATCATTAGGCTTTAAAACCCACTTTCTAATGTTTCTCTTCTCCTTTTTGAAATGGTTACTAATTTCCTTTCTGACTTTCTTCTTTGCAAGTGGACGGTGCTAGAGTGTTGGAACTCTTCACATTTGATTTTTCTTTGGATGGAGTTGGCACATATTTTTCTTAGTTGACAGCTCAAGAATAGTAACTTATTACATATAATGAATATAAAATTACATAAATTGGAAAAAATATTACATCTTTGTTTTTTGAAATAAAATTACAATCTGAAATAGAACTAATACTTGAAATAAAAATTAGAACTTGGGCAAAGATGGCCACATATTTGCAAATCCACTTTAAATGAGAAAGCAATATTATTTGTTCACTCTCATACTTTTTGTTGACCTTATACAGTGAAATGGTTTTTTATTGGACTTTAGAGAATGAAACCTAGTGACCTGATGGGACCATGGATGACCAGACTCCATGTGGACTTGACTGACACAAAACATGATGAAATGAGCTTTTATGATAAGTGTATGCTCAGTAAGGCAAGAAGGTGGGCCAACAAATATTGATTTTTGAGGGAGAGTGGGACTTTTTTGACTAGGGCTACCATGAGTGAGTAAATTTTTGCATGAGGAACTAGGTGGGATGACAAAAATTTCAGAATGGGACCCTAATATGATATAAAAGATGAGTTTTGATCACTGATGGCAGTATGTAAATATTGACCCTAACGGGTTTCAAAATTTCCACTATCAACTAAAGTCACCTCAAGGATTTCAATAACTTTAGCATTTTCTCAAATGTTTCTCGATAGGGATTCTTGTTCATGCCAAGGTTCCCCTATAAGACTTTCCCAAGTCTGATGGGATTGATTTAAATTCCTCATAACTAATAGTTTAATTAGCCTATGGTGACTCACAATTGAGTCAAGATATTTATCTCTTTTCACTCTTCATGTAGTCTCATTTAAGACAAATTTAAGGAATAAGGGGATATTTGGGGGTACATTTTAATTATGCCACCAGCTTGAGGTGGCATCCTCAGACCACATCGTATCACCCATAACATGTGATCTATATTTAAATTATTTTTACCAATTCCTTGCACAATTGTGAAAATGAATTGGGATTATATCCCTTTCCTTTTCTGAAAATTTCTTCTCCATTGTTTATAAATAAGAGAGCTGCATTCTATAATGAAGTATGCATTTCATACCATTTCTCTACTTCTACTACAAGCTCTGTCACTTCAGCTATGGCATTTTCATAAATTTGATTATGTAGATTTTCACCATCGTTATCCCTTCACTCAGATTCTGCATGAATTCTAGTTCTATTTCTCTATCAAACCCCTAAATCCTTCCAAATTAATCCAACCATCCTACATGGTTCAAAATATTACGTGCTTTGTGTTGTAGCCCATTCTGGTACAACTAAAATATCGAAGACCTTCAAGAAAAATTTCCAGCACAGGACTATAGTTGTAAATTTGATGGTGCCTAATAACGTCTGCTGACAGATATGAAAAGGGAAGACATTATTGTTTTTATAAAATGATTAGAATGATGAAATGCCTCATGGTTTCTGTTGACACCTACTCCTTGTGATTGGGTGAATTTATGTAAATAGATAAATAAGAAATATGAACAATCATCCGGAGATGAACTGAACAGTCTCTCCCTCATGTATATAATGAAGACCTACCTCATGGAATAGAACACATAAATCATTTTTTCCTTATGGGGTTACTGCCTGGGCTAACATGATATCAGAACCATCTCCTTTTTTTAGCTCTTATGTCCCTTGTAACTCCCTAGTCTACTCTCCATATAGAAGTGCTGCTCCTCCATACAATTAGCTGTCCATATAATTAGCTACTCCTGACACTACCTACACTGCTCCTCCATATAATTAGCTGCTCTTGACACTACCTGCGTTGCTCCTCCATATAATTAGCTTCTCCTGACACTCCCTACGCTGCTCCTCTATACAATTAGCGCTCTTTGGCTCTCTGGACTCTCCATAAATGTTTTCTGCCATTATCGTAAGCCGATACAGTTTGTTTGAGGAATCATTCCAATCTGTATGTATGTCTCTCTATTCTTTTGATCGGTTCAGTCTTTGGTCTTTGAGACACTAATATGCAAATTAAAGAGCTCTTTCCCTGAGGTGATTCTTACTGATACTAGTCATTAGCTTCCAGTCATAAGCGTGTATGCTCCGGTATTTTTTTTAACGCTGGCCAACTGACCAAGCTCAGAAGCTGATTCAAATCGAGCATTTCTGTGGTAGGAATCTGGTTCGAATCCCATTAGAACTGTAATCCCCACAACAGAAATGGCACTGTTTTTTAGGAATTTGACATGTGCTCGGAGGGACGTCTACTGTTGGTCTCCCAATCTCGAAGGGTTCATTGTTTGTTGCGAGGTCTTCGCCCATTGGCCTGAAGAACACTGCTGCGTGAATGATGCTTTGAAGTTTTTCACATAAAATTGTCCTGAGTTCACGAGATTTGAACTGTTTTCAAATGCTCCTCGTTGTTCTTTTCTTCTCTGCATCAGCGTATGGTATATTTTTCAGAACTGCATATGATATTGATATCAGATTTCATTTTGTAATATATATATATATATATATTATATATATATATATATATATATATATATAATATATATATATATATATATATATATATATATGATGGTTGGCATATAAGGGGGCTGACATCAAAGGAGATGAATTCGACATGAATCTTGAGTGATAGGTGGAGCTGAGTGCTACTTCTAGTGTGGATATGTCATGTATTGTATTGAAGTTTTATAGTATATACGTTGAGATTAGATTAGTGAAGACCAAATTCAGATAGCTTCATTGCCTTTTCATGAAAAACAATTCAAGAACGTTGCAATTTGAAAAAATTTTGAGAATGCGTAGCTGATCTATGTTTTATATTTTCATAAAAGACAAAGGTTGTACATGGAGAAAAATCCCTTTTGAAATGTAAAAAAAAAAATAAATACCACCAGAAGTACAATTTTACTGTATATTGGCAGAAGTATTTTTCTATTAGAAGAAGTTTTTTTTATAGAATGCATTCAATCATATCCATGGTGGGAATAGTTCTCACTCGCAAGGAGAACTATCCTGAATGGTCCCGGATGATAAAACACACCCTCATTTTCAATGACTTGTGGAAAGGAGTGTGTTTCGGAGATGGAGACAATGAACCAGTATAGCCTACCTCAGACAAAGAGCTCATCATTTGGGAAAACAAGAATAGCAAAGCTTATGCATTAATCGTAGCATCTATAAATGAAGAGGTGAGTCACCATATTTCGTCATATTCAACTGCCTTTGAATCCTTACAAAAGCTGAAAGAACTCTATGACTCACATTCTACACTTGAAGTTGTTCAATTCATGATTAAACTCTTGACTCTTGAACTGCAAAATAATGATCCTCTTGCTCTTACATCTGAAGTAAAGTCTATAATGCATGATATCAAATCCACTAAGGTTGAACTGGATATTCCTCTTATCACTTTTCTCAAGGCACTTTATCCTACTTACTCCAATTACCTTGAGTCATCGCAAGCAAATGGAAATCTCAAAGATATAACCTTTGACTCTCTTGTGAAAAAGTTTGCTGAAAGAGAGAAATCTTTTGGAAAGAAGACAGCCCCTGAATCTTCTGAAGAGGCTGTGTGCCTTGCTCATAAAGAAAAACATCCTGCTCAAGATTCTATAAGAGGAAGAGGTGTTCGAAGAGGAAGAGGAAGATATTTCAGAGCAGGGGGGCAGACATTCTCAAGGGGAAAAGGTATATTTGCACTACATACACTGCAAAAGTAATGGATCACATGATGCCTCTACATGCAAGCTACCATGGGAGAAAATTGAGCATAAAATAAACCAACAAAAAGGTAAAACTGATGATACAGACAAAGGTAAAGCACCTGAATCCGCTCACTATGTTGTGGCACAATGTAACATTGGAGTAAATGAAGATTTATTTAATGCTTCACTTGCTTCTTGGAAAAAAGATTGGTTGCTTGATTCAGGAGCAACCTGCCACATGACTCATAGAAAAGATTTTTTTGAAGATTTCACTGACAATGTTGATGGAGCAGTAGACTTTGCAGACCAATAAAAAATCAAGCCATCAGGGCTTGGCACAATCAGGCTTAAACTACCTGGTCTTCCAGACTTTCTTCTACATCATGTTCTATATCTCCCACAGCTCAAGAGAAACTTGCTGTCCTTGGTCCAC